>JAUUDZ010142942.1:0-47242 GCA_032361705.1 Panulirus versicolor | reverse complement strand
GTAATGGTTTTGTAGAAAGTGTGATCAGAGGTTTGTAATATGTTAGGGTAAGTTGGTTAAGGTCAGGTCAGTTCAGGTTAGGGTGGGTTATGTCAGTTTGGGGTGGATCAGATCAGATAATGTTAGGTTATGTCATGTCAGGTTAGATCAAGTCAGATCAGGCTACTTTAGGTTTTGTTATGTTATGGATAATATCCCCATCGCACTATTCATACTTTTTACAGTAATGCAATGTAAAGGCTATAGAACAGTATCCACTGCTTCTAGATAACAGTCTTTAATTAACTATATTCTAACGTGTATATGCATAATCAATAAGGGCAACAGAATAGTGTAAACCTCTGATTAACGGATAAATATATATATTCTTTAGGATGTATTGTAAGAATCATTTCAGGAAAAAAGGAACCTATCTATCATGTCCAGCCTTAAAGAAGCCATGTAAAGAGAATCATGATCGTTCATATTTATTTCAGCAGCAGGTTATTCTACTTCTTACGACCAGCAAAACACAGAAAACTGATGAAGTTACCTGATATGCTAACAGGAATGACCCCAGGAGACCTGGCAGGTTCCTCCTCCACCATCAGTAGACGTGACCAAACTCAGCTCACCAGGCCCACTGCATCTAAGGTAGCTTCAGCCCAAACAGACCTCTTAGGTCAGTGGTTGCCGGTTCATTTTATACACAAAGTCCAGTTTATCTTGCACACAGAAGCCAGTTCACTTTGCTTACAGGACTCAAGTTTAAATTTTACAAAGGGACCAGTTAATTTTGCCCACAGAAGTCAGTGGAACTTGAAACACAGTGGCCAGTCTATCTTGCATACAAGGGAGTAAATTTATCCTAACACCAAAGCCAGTCTATTGTGCACGCAATAGGCAGTTTGATTTGTACTCAGAAGCCAGTCTATCATGCACACACAAATTAGCTTACCTTGTCCACCAAATCATTTATCATGCACACAAGTGAATTTACTGTATGAAAAGAAGCTAGTTTACTTTGTACATAGAAGCCAAACTTACCTTAGTACAAAAAAGTCATTTTATAAACAAACCAGTTTAACTTTTTACACACCAAATTTACCTTGGACACAAAAGCCAACTTACCCTATGCACAGAAGCCAACTTACTCTGTGCACAGAAGCCAGTCTACCTTATATAAAAAAAGCCAGCTTACCTTGTACAAACAAGCCAGTTCAGCTTGTACACAGAAGTCAATTTACCTTGTGCAAAAAAGCCACATCAGACACACAAGCCAGTTTAACTTGTACTCACCAAGTTTACCTCGGGCACAGAAGTTAGCTAACCTTATACATGGCAGTCTGTTTACCCTAAACACAGAAGCCATTTTAACTTGTCCGTAAAGGTAAATCTAGTTTGTAAACAAACCCTTCTTTACTTTATGCATGAACATTTTTAGAAATGTCAGTTTGATATGGAGAAAGAGATAACTTGTAGAAGTATCATGGTTCACATTGTATACATAGAGTAGTTCAACTTACAGAGGCCATTTTTAATGTTTACAAAAGACATTTCATCTCATGAATGGAAGTTAGTTTAACTTGCAGATACAGACCAGCATAGCTTAAGGACAGAGATCAGTGTAACTTGTAGATGGAGGCCATTATAACTAACATATAGCAGCGAGTTTATAGGTCAACTTGTAAACAGAAGCCAATCTGAACTGTAGACAGTCCCGTTTAATTCATGAACAGTGGCCAATTTACTTCTCAGAAGATTTCAAACTTGACAGAATTTGAAAAATATGTAGTTAGAACCAGAAAACCACATATATTTTACATAGATTAATCAAAAGATGTAAAACATAAAACTAGTGAAAATGCATGTTGTCTTATTCACAAGCTTTATCACAATCTTTTCTGTGGCTGCAGGTGACATTTGGAAGGTGGAGGAGGTCATGGTAGGTCACTTGGAGGAGACATGTGACCCACGTCCTCAGCCTAAGTACGAGGTCAAATACAGACAGCGAGTATCAGCTAGTCATGTATATTTGCCAGTAAGTGTGAATGCGTGTGTTATTACCTTATTACCTATTTGTACTGTATGAGAAGGGAGTTCTGTACTCATGGGTCCCCATCAGTTGAACTTTCCTTACTATCATACAAATTTTTACACTCATGGGTCCCCATCTCTTGAACATTCTGTGTTACCATGCAACTTCTTAAATTCATGTATGCTGTTTGTTTTAAAATTGTCTTTGGTCATTTTATTACACTCATCCACTACTCTTATTCTATAAAAGCACTTTACATCTAATTCGTTTCTAGCCTAATTTCATGTTATATCCTCTGCTTGTCTTCTCTTTATACCTCTTGAAGAACTGTCTATATCATCAATTTGGTGTAAAAACTTAAAAGGTTGTAATGTGATCATATGTGTGTGTGTGTGTGTGTGTGTGCATGCAAATACCTATTTGTAATCACTTATACGTGGCATTTAGGGAGATAGGTTTTATACTAATGGGGCCCCATCTCTTGTGTGTAAGGAGTTGAAATTGTATGCATTCCCAACAGGTGTTCCTGTGTGTTACCTAATTGAGGTGGTGGACATTACAGATGAGCAGTTTGGGCATGTCTGGTGAGGAAGACCTGATAGTGCGAGTAGAGCTCCCTGGTGACCTCCTCACCGATGTGAATCTGGAGGTCACTTGCACCACATTACGTCTGGACTCACCTGGCCATTACCTGCACTTCCACCTCCCTCAACCTGTTGATCAACACAAAGGCGTGGCCACCTGGGATCCTACCACTCACACACTTGTCGTCACCCTCCCAACCATCCACCATCCACTCCTCACACCCACCATCTCCCATTGACTTTAAAACCAATCTTCTGTTAAACATGCCTACTTTTTCAGTGTTTGCTGTGTCAGAAATACACTACACTGGAGGAGTTCCTTTTATCAAAAGTTATGCCACAAGCACAACAAACGAATAATTCATGTCAAGAATACACAACAAAGGAATTTCATATACTCTAAGTAAAGGAATCTGATGTCTTTCATCAGTAAGTAATACAGAAACAATGTCATCATCCAAAAACAACATAGTTTATGTCTTGTGTCATGGACTTACAATAATCACAGCTGTATCAAATAAACATGAATAGAGAAAAAACTTAGATGCTTACCTACTGCTGTCTTATTTCTTGTCTTGTGAATATTGTAGAAAGTCTATAAAACAGATATGATTATTATACTCTTTAGTTATAGACTCTAATAAAAATGTTGTTAGTCTCAAAGTGTTTAAGAATACTGATTGCATGAAATTTTGATGGTTGAAATAAAGCATTGTCAGAAAATTAAAGCTACTTCAGTTTTTTTATATGCTACACCAAATGTTTTCATCTTAAAGGAACCATTCTTTCAACAAATTGTATATGTTATACCCATTGCTTTGACTGAATATTCAACTCTTCAATGATACCATGCACTGTGTCAAAAATTCAGTCATGGTTTTCCTAAATAATACTAATTTTAGAAGTAATTTGGAGAGGTTACAAGTTTAAAACATATTGTTTACATAATTTTTTAATAATTTATTAATAAATCTTAACAAAATACAATAATCCGCCACTGAGTGCATGTACATACATATTAAAAACTAAAAGCAACAATGTTATTACAACAGCACATTTGTTATCAAGAGAAGGAAATAAAGAAAAATTAGTAAAATCACAAACCCTGAAGCCATAAGCAATGGCCATAATCAGGTTGGTTTTGTGCACTATATCTGTGATGGCATCTGAAAGACACATTCACAAATGGAAGTGAAGTTACTGTATTCAAAATGCATGTACTTTCTCACTTATAAACCACTTTCACGTATATGAACTGAGTAACTATCCTATCAATGCGTACTTTTAAAAAAATGATATTTAATTCCCATATAAAAATACATGTCAAAAAAGAAAAAAACCACAAATAAACCTCAACCAAACCAAAGAAATTCCAATGAAAATGGTATTTGTAAAACAGAACTTAAAAGCAAAAGAAATAATCAATAAACAAATAAAAATCTACCACTCGAGCACATGTTCCACATCTCTTTGAAAACACAGGGTAAGGCAAACAACTGGGATTAATGACTAAGATGTTCTGTACATTTCCTTTTCTCACACATTGCTACAACAGTCCCAAAAATTTCTTTTTCTAAACTAACTCACTGTTACTGTAAAGTTAAGAAAATATGACACTTGAAAGATGCAAAAATATGGTAAAAATAAGACTATAATACTTGGATAATTCTTTTTTTTTAGCGAGTGCGGTTCATTTCCAAACTGAATCACAGTAACAATCAAACTATCCTAGTCCTAGAAATGCAAGCAAATGAGGGAGATTAACTGTAGGACTGGAAGTTAATAATTATCTGCAATTCATATTTTGGCCTTGTTAAGAATATGTGTATCTCTGTCTCACATAGTGAGACTTCAAGACTACTTGATATGCAACATGCACAATTATTTCACATTCACTTTTTTTTTTTGAAACAGGACACACTGCTTCATAATACTGGTAATGTGAGCCCTATGTTCAGTTACAGAGATAAGTAAACCCTAGCACTCCAGTACCTCAAAGCTGTCTCTTCACAGTAAAACAAAAATGATCATTTATGGCAGATTTACTACTGCATTCTCAAACATACAAGCATCCTAATATACACAAAACTGAGATTTACATTTCAAGTCTTACGTACTACTGAATTTTACACATAGCCCACTTCAGTGTTTATAAAAATAATAATAATAATAATGATAATAATAATAATAATAGGAAATCATAACAATAATAGGAAGTAATAATAATAGGAAATAATAACAATAATAAGAAATAATAACTAATGATAACAATAATAATAATAATAATAATAATAATAATAATAATAATAATAATAATAATGCATCACTGACAATAATCATAAAATTACAAAGTACATCAGCCTGAAAAGTTAGATAAGAAAGTAAGTTGGCGGAAATAAAACTTTTACACAAGGTCATTCTCGTTACTCTTGCTTTGATGAAAGTTGTTTGTCATCTATCCTGACCAAGATGCTCTTGAAAATGATATTAATCTGCTGCAACCCAACATGTAATAACTGCATTGAAAGTTTCCTGAATAAATTTACTAAATACTAATTATGTAAGGAAGACATTTTGCACTAATTCAACAATTTCTACAAGTCAGATCCCAAGTTTCCCTTTTCATTCTTTCAGTCTAGACGCATCAACATCTCACCAGAGAGAAAGCATTCACCTCTCATTAAAAAGATAAATGTTTAAAAGACAATTAAAATTTCAACTTGACACTATAAAAGCAATGTTTTCAAAAAAATATTTCTCAAAGTCTCTTGGCTCCTGAGATCTCAAAATCATTAATTTCTAACACTATTACAGCTCAGTAAAACTTCTTGGCTTGGGCTTCTTTGTTATCTCTGGAAGAAAGAAACCACAAATATTAAAGAAATATACAAAATCTCTGGAATATCTTTATAAAAGAACATCAATAATATCAACTTCACTGCGAGATATCAATAATTTTTTAAATGTTTAGGCCATAATAAAAAAATGCATATATTTTCATAGCTACATGTCTCTTACCAGAATGAAATAAGTCTTAATGCAACAATACATATTTTTTCATGGCTACATATCTCTTGCCAGAAAATAGTCTTTATGACAAAAAAAAAAGGCTTTTATACTTGAAAATGTCTTGAGTGAAAACTTTTTTCTGTACTGTAACAGAAGTGATCTGGAGAGATTTCACACTGATGCTTTTGGATTTAGTAACTTCAGCAGGGTAACCACTTGGTCACAAAATCACATTCACGGAAAGGCATAAATCTCCATCAATTCATTGATGTCAATGTATTGACATGCTTGGTCACATGGGATGAGCCATTGCTGGGTCTTCTCTTAGCCCACAGAAAAATCAAAGCAAACAAGAATGAATGCCAATGTCGCTGCGCTTACCAAGTTATACCAATTTCCCCTCACATTCTAAAAAGGAAGATTCAGAATCGAAGGTTCAGTGTAACTTTTCAAGATGGCTGATCACTTGAGCCTCAACTTCTGCTGTGTCCCGCATAGTGAATGTAAACAAACATTGTTTTTATATTAACACTGTTTACAATAAACAAGTGTACATTACCGTTTTTAACATTTCTTATAGATCAACAAATATGCAAAAATATTTCTGGCTTGATTAAAGACTGAATACTCATTTGATTATCTGTCATCAAACAAAAAATTTTGTGCAAATCTATCTTGAAAAACTGGCAAAATATATAGTAACCTCTACTCACAGATCCCCATATCTCCAACATTTATAATACTGACAAAACACATACAAACTGAGATAACCCAACAAACACAAAACAACCCATCTTCCAACTCAGTCTTACACTCCAACACACCAGAAATACATTCATTAGAAACCACAATCCCCAGACAAACAAATGCAACATTTTCCTATTTATATTCAAGATATCACCCATCACAACACTACAAATACTGTTTCAACGTATTCTTAGACCCTTCATACCCATGATACAACTACCCTAATGAAGACAGAGCATTAACTACTCAATTGTCCGGCACTCTCTGCATAGATGTACACACGGCATCACAACACAACACTGTGACCTGTGGTTCCGGCTGGGGGACATAGACAGCTTCCCTAGTGGTGCAGATGCCTCATAAGAATAGAAGGGACTCCTGGGGTAAGATGTAAGTAGTAAGTACTACCCTACTTTTCTTCAAATCCACTCTAGTTTCACACATATCCCTAAATTTTGTCATCAGCTTCAGGAGTGTCTTGGATATCTAAAAAAAGCTACAATAAAAAACAATACTTAAATTACATTATAAGCAATGGCTGATATTCAGTTCAAAATTATCAATCAATACAGGGATCTGAAAGTATTATAAAAAATAAATAAATGTTTCAAAATATATATAAACAGAGTAATAAGAAAGACAATTACAAGCTAAAAGGAAGAATAAATCATAAAACTATGGTTGCAAGACATGTGTCACACAAGGAAAAAAACAAAAAAATCTAAAATTACTATTCTTCTATACACAGTTATTTCCAAGACAAGATGAGAATGTGAAGGACTACTTATACTGTCTTGAATCCACTTCTTTCACAGCATGATGAGGTATTAAGGAAAAATATAGGAGGTATAGACTAGGCCAGTTTGAGCACAGTTATATTCATTTTAAATTGATAATGACAAGCAATTACAATTATAAACTCCATGTACTAAGGTATGGTATAGTTCAATTAATGATAATGGGCATGGAGACTCTTGATATAAGAAGGTTGATTACCGAAAGTCCAAAGATATGGATGAATAAACTGAATGGATGTGGAAGGACTGTAAAAAATGCATCAGGGAATCAAGAGGTAACAAGGGCCACACAAAGAATGCAAAGGGATTTGCTTGCATGACAAAGATTTCAGCCAAGGATACAAAAAAATCTTAATTTTTGAAAGGTTTCTTTGGGTCATTGTAGGTTATTAAAGATTAAAGCTGAAATAGTTGCAAACAAGAAACAACTATAATACAGCTTATTCATACAAAACTTTTAAAGTGGCTCCAGAATATTCTGATATTACTGGTTTGCCATCTTTATAATCTTTTAAATTTGCTTTTGCATTATTTCCATGGCAAAATTCTAAAATTTCTGAAAAACTGTTTCAATGAAACTCTTTACAACACAAGCAAGGCCCACAGTGTTAAGTGATCACTAACTCCCCACAGAGATACAATCCAACTCAGCACTCAGCAGCAGGGGGAAAAATGCAGATGGGCACTCCATGTGCACTTTTTTCCACTACTTTTTAAATGAAAGATTCAAAATAACAACTAGCCTTTTAGTATAGCTAAAATGACTAAAACTTAAAACCAAAATGACACAAATCTTGAAATTAAAAATGGTTACCATCTCCACTTCTGAGGTGATTAGGCATACAGTAAAACCTAATTAAAAAGGATCCAACTATGAAGAACTACTCGATTTACTGTCTTTGGTAAATTCTGAAAAAATAAGCCAATATGCCATCATTTTCATCTCCATTCTCATTATTATGTGATGGTTCATGTGCCATATCTATGCCACAGTAGGGAATGGCTTACAGAGTATTAGAAAAAATCCTAGATGGGCAGTTTACAAAAGAGAGTATGATGGTATAATTAAAGGGGTAGCAGGAGATGAAGACCATCTGTGACATAGGGAAATAGAGTGGAAGAGTACTGAAGGGAGAGACATGGGGGGAGAATGTGTGGAATAGTGTATGCGAGGGAGGCATGTAAGGACAGGGATAAGTGGAGACCCTTTCACTGTGGTCATCCACCTAAAGGGAGTTCCCAGAGGGAACAGGGATGAGATATAGATAGATAGAGAGGGTCAAGTGCCTACAGCCTTGCAGCCCATCCATATGTATCTGTTCAGTAAGATTAAAGACGAGTTTTCATATACATTCATTTGACCTGGGAGTTTACAAGGAGAGTTCATGATAGTATGGTTAAAGGGGCTGATGTGAAAGAAAGACCACCTGGGACATTAGGAAACAGTGTGGAAGAGTACGGGGGGTAAGAATGCATGTAATGGTGTATGTGAGGAATGCATGTAAAGACAGGGATAAATGGCCACTCTTTTGCTAAGGCCACCTCCTTCACTGGAGTTCCTAGAGGAAACTGGAATCAAGGACATATAGATAATAGTAACAAAAGTCATCAGCTGAGATTTAAAACTCCAGTCAACTTTTCATCCTTATGGACAAATCTCCATGTACCAACAAGAGTTACCATTGTATCATTAATTGAAATATTCTTTACCTTAAGTATCACTACAAGAATCTTTTCATCTTTACCTCAGTCTAACTCTTCCTATCAAGCTTTCAACCACACCATCATTAATATTTTTCACCAAGTCCTGTTCAGTCCAATGAGGGTGTGCCACAGGTTTTCACTCAAGTGCCTTAAAGATTATCTCTTGTATTACACGTCCTTTTCTCAAGTCTTCATTCCTTAGTTCATTTCTAATTACTGTTTATACCATCTGGTTATCCATATCTGTTGCTCTCATTTCATTTATGCCTCAGAAAAACTGAGGTTTCACACAAAGATGCAAGAGTTGTAACACATACTAGCCATATCAAAATTGCTCTCTCTCTTCCCCATTTCAAATAACAGAGGCAGCTAATCTCTCAAATATGAAAAACTTATAATTCTAGTTCTTGTTTCACGTCCAAAATCCCACATGGAGGGCTATTCAATTATGTACAAGCTATGCTTATTCCTTTTCTAGCTTGCTTGTTCAAAGAGAATATATTATTCACTTCCAGGCCATGATAAAGCTTTAAATTAAACTAAATACCATGGTGATTTTTCAATTTTTCAAGGGCCCTAAAAGAGAAGCTAATATGTTCTGCTGATGCTTAAGACGACTGATATTTCATGGAATTACACAATACTCTGTTATGAGAGAAGTGCTTGAATGATCTATAATCTAATACATCTAACTGATCTGGATTCTGTTAGACTTTTATAAACAGATGTGAGGAAAACTGATGAGATATTCCGACCTCCTAAAAGTCTAAGACTGTCAAAATTAAGCTAAATTAATGAGGTTTTACTGTACTATGAAGCTGCATGCTTTAGTCAAAAGTTTTTACATGGGCTGCTATTCAGGGTGTTTGGGTTGGGCTAAAACCTCACTTACTATTACTAGTGTGCTAGTTGCAGTGTTCATGGTGTGATGAAAACCACCGAATCAAGCATCCCTCCGAGCTCTCACTGTTTCCTCTACACAATAAGGCAAGTTTTTACAAATTACTAATATTTGGAAAGTTAGTACTGTACAGTTCACATACTACTGGAAATTTTTCAAACAATTTATGATAGGAATACCAACTGAACATAAAGTGAGATCTATCACTTAAGAAATGTATAGCAAAAACTTTGAGCGATTGTCTCATTATGCCTAAGACTATTGCAGGTGCGAATATGTTAGTCCTGTGTTCAATCTGCTCACATGCACTTACCTTTGATTAGTATAGATGACATTTAGTGCTGTGATCAACAATTACTTATTTCTATTTTGGTTAGGATAGATAGTAAGCTAACTGTTCCTGTTATCATCACTAACTGGGTTGTGCATGCTGACAGTTAATTAAAGGGCATGTTGATACTACCACAATCAACAAGTCTTCTGCATGTGCTCACCTTTGGTTGACTACTCAACTGTGCGGTCATTTAATGCCAAGTCATTTTATCTGTATGAATATGTAGGAAAATCCATCGACACATTGTCTGTACTCACCTTGAGTTAGCAAACATTTATTTAATCAAAATTGGTAAAATCAATCACTATCCTGTGCATGTTCAAATGTGTTCGAATGGGTGATGAGTTGAATGACTGGTGTGATCAAACTGGTGCCCTGTGTGCTCTCATTTCTGGCTAGCACAGAAATATCTTTTACTCATTTATATAATTAGGAATATGTTTGAACTGTTTCTTTGTACAGACAGTGAGGAAACTTATCAATATGTTTAGCTAGTGCCATGTTCATACTTGCTTTTGGTAAGCACATATAGAAAGTGAACTATTAAAACTGTGATAAAATAATTTCATGAGCTCATCTTTGCTATCATAGACAATGAGTCAACTGTTAGAAATGTTATTAATTAATATAATTTTGCATTCACTTTTTATCACAGCAATGAGCTAATAATTAGAGGTGTGATAAATTAGTTTCTTGTTAATCCCTCAGCTAACACAGATGGTGAGATACCTGTTATTCTTATCATCAATTAAGACCTCTGTTTCTAATAAGCTCAATTTAGATCAGCTTAAGAAATTATGCATGATCAAAAAACAATCATAAAATCTCTACAAAAACCTGAAATCAAACAAAAGTGATGTACAATGCTCATGGCCTTTTCTTGAGCTATAACAATGTTTTACCTATAGATCTATGAAACCCAAAACTATATGAAATAGAATTGCTGCCACATATATGAGCATGAGCAAATCTCCATAAATTTACTTGCCTACATGTATAATAAACATAAATAAATTGATGCAATTTTTACATTACTTGGGGAAGTAATATTGTAAAAATTGCATCAATTCAAACATTTGGTCCATAAAGAAACTTTTTCAATGGCCACTCACCTGTACATGATGTAACCAATGAGTAGCACTAACTGAATAACCATGAAGGAAATGAACAAGCCAGTTGATACACAGCTGACCGTTGGACAACTGCCTCCCGGTGATGATAACTTCTGACTGGCAGCTCCAAGGTCACGCTGCCAAAATAAAAATATTTTCCAAGAGTAAATGATTTTGTTATATACATGACCATAAAAAAGTTATGATATCAAGTCTCTACTGAAATATATCTTACTACCATTATCTGTCTTTTTATTATAAAGTAAATAGCCCTGTATTGAATCCTACATAAACACTATATCTAAAGTTCATTTTCAACACTACAATGAAATTATCAAAACAATAAGGAAGACAGTATACAAGCCTTCAACCTTGCTGATGTAATTATTTTTTTGAGGTAGTTCCTTTGACCTATCAAAAAATGAATGCAAGAATTATAATTCACTTAATAATTTACAGACATTAAGAATCAAGCTGAACTTTGACAATTTCACGCTCAACTCTCCTAAAATTTCAGTTATGATCAGAATTTCACTTACTTTTCTGAATACAGCAATAGCATTCACAGCACAAACAATAAGAGATTTAATTAAAAAATTTCCCTCAAAATAAAGCAAAAGCTGTTTTGGCCATGATGGAAAAAACCTGTGTGCGAGAAGCAATACTCCTACCACAAAAGTAAAGAAAAAATCACTATATCCAAAACGTATCATACCTTAACAATATTAAGCCCTTCCTTCATTTCATTCAATGTAACATGCAGGTCATAGCCAACTGGCTGGACTGTGCCTTGAGGCTTCTGACTGTTTGTTAGAAGCTGGGTGCTCTTCTGGTGGATTTCAGTAACAAAGTTCCTGTCAAAGAAAGAAAAAATAATGGTACACATAAATGAAGGTAAATATCACTCATGACATAAATAATAAAAACAGGATGTAAATTCAGGAAGAGAAACAAGGTGACAGTTAACATGAATGGATGGCCTGGGAACAGCATGAGAAGTTTTAGGAAGGTATCGGGTCCCAGGTGTAGTGAATAGAAAGATTATGTGGTATATGTACATGAGTATATGGACATGAGTATTGCATAAATAAACTTTGAATATAATATGCGAAACAGAAAGACAGACAGGAAGTGCAAGCTATAAAAGGGCACACTTTCATGTCTCTAGTTAGTGAGAGTTTTAAAAGTAATATATTTAATGTGCAGTTTAACAGAAAGTTGACTGGAGGTTTGTCAGATCATAGAGTACTGCAAAATATGATAATCAGCCTTTTCTCACAGAAGTTAAAAGAATAAAAATATGAAGGAAGAAAAGAGAAGATAACTGAAGCTGAGCAATGAAGGGGTAACACTCAACTCCTGCAAGAAATGAAAAATGAAGAATCCAAACCAATACTGTAAAATACAAAGTTAACAATGTGGAACCAACTTATGAGTAAAGTATCATAGGCTAACACAAAGTGTGCATCCATGTAGGTTAAAAGTTGTGGTGAGACGCAAGTTCTTAAGTATTTATACATGAAAAATTTCTATACCAGTCTGTCAGTGAACACACTAGGACGAGAAGGCTTGATAAAATGTAATTATCAGATTTGTGATGAAATTCAACCAAGGCATATGTAGAGTACTGAGGATGGGGCACTGTGAAGCAAAGCCACAATATGGTTATTATCTAGCAAGAAATATGCTTCAGGATTTTGTGTGTGAGAGCATTGGACCTTGACATCATCACTTACCTTTCACCAGTGTTCCACATTAAGAGTATGGTAAAGAAGACAAACTGTCTGTTGATAAATATTAGAATAACTTTCAAGTATTCATTTCCTACACTTGGCCAAAACTAAAATACATTTCTCTAGTTTAATCACCGCACCTACGAAGCACAAAGTGCTGATACATCCAATGGATGGCACAAGAATTAAAAATACCGAGTTACAGGGAGAAGCTAGAAGCCTCAAATTTGTAAAATGAAGACAGTATCACCATTAACTGAGATATTTATAGGCATCTGAGGTATTCCTACTACTGTCTTCATTAATGCTTTAAGATCATCAAACTAAAGATTGATATAGGCAGAGGATACTATAACAAAACTGAATTACATTAATAATCGCTTACTGAGAAGGCTTCCAAGTTTGTTTCCTATCAATTATCAAAACAAAGCACCAAAACAAGAATTAATCTTAATTCCAGGGTAAGAAATTTTGAAGTCATTACAGTATTTGAGTACAAACCTCTCGGCTGACTTGCATGAAACGTTTTTCCTTGTCATTTTTCTTAGAATTACTAACCTGATATCCCTTGCTGCCTGTACAATATCTCGCTGGTTGTTGAGAATGAGTCTACCTCATGGCGACGAATGGTGTCTCCTGGTATGCAAGAAGCAGGGACTGCAGGAATTTCAACAGCTGGTGCAACCTGACCTCTCATTCATGAATGAACTGCAGAGACCAAACCAAGTGTTCGTTGTTGCCTGCCAATAATTTCATCCATTTTGATATGGAGCGTTCGTATAACTTCATGAATCTGAAAAATGAACAACAAAGAAACTGGTTTTCTAATATAAAAATCTCTAAAGGAGTATCAGGGAAAAAATAACAAAGATACAGGCCCAAATCATCCGTTTCACTTAACAGCCACAACATCCACATTCCTCTCCCCAAACACAGTACCCATCTCTTACATTTTCTCATCTTTGTTGCAACTATGCACATTCACACACCCCAGCCTAAGCCTTCGAGGAGGATGAGCACCTTTGCTTGGCTCCTTCTGTTCCATCTATTGGATATTGAAATAAAAAAAAGAGAGTTTCTTAGACACCCCCTCCTATTCCCTATCCTTTCAGATGTCTTCTACTACACATTACAGCATAAGTAGTTTTCTTTCTTTCAGAGAAAATATTAATAAGAATTTTCCCCACATGTTCAGTTTCCCACTTTAGTGAAGTATTGCCAAGAACAAAAGAAACAGCCTCATTTGCTTACATTCCCTCTCTACCTGCATTGAATAATGCATTGAAATCATATCCCCATTTCAGAGTCAAGCCCTCATGATCATTCTGCAGTTTATCTATCAATTTTCTTTTTTTCATATTTGCTTACCATTTTAAGACAGTATGTCACCCTCTACCAACCACAAAAATCCAATTAATTCAGTTCTAATTTTTCTATGATACCCACTGGATTTCTGAACAGGCTTATAAAATTATTTCATTCTAGTACAAGTTTATTCACTGTAAACAAATTCAGTGATAAGCAATTTATTTTTCACAAGAGGAAAAATCAGCATGTTTGAGGTGTGGTTTAAACCTGAACAGATGAGCATAGATATTTGCAACACAGTACATATCACACAGTGAGTTTTATAAAGAATAACAGAATGTGTAACCTATCACACACCAGGATCATTTTGGTAAATAAGAAAAAGTATTCTTATTTCAATAAAAATGTATTTCATCAAAAAAATATATAATCATGCTTGGTACTAGTGTAAAGTACCCAAACAAGTCCCAAAAACCCCAAGTCTTGAGCAGGTACCACCTAATACCCTGAATGAGGTAAGTAATCAATCTTTAAGACTTACATGCTGAAGTAAAATTTGCTGCTTGATATGTCTGACAAATTCCGAAATGTTATGATTATGTTCACTGCACATGAAAATGTGGTGATATTCTACATTTAAATAAATTGGTGCATTGTATAGTTTACAATAAAGGTTAGTGGTATCTAACAAATATAAGAAGTCCTACAGCCTCCACACCAACAGCCAAGACATAGTACAAAACTCAATCATGAAATTCAGATTTAATAGTGCTTTGCCTTTACACCTCAATCTTTTTGCCAAAAATTGCCATAACTTGAATGCCTCACCTGACTCTGTCCAGTGAATATTTGACGCAATTCTCTCTGTTCCCAGGACTCATATTCCTCCTCTTTGTCTTTCTGAACAGCATCAGGATTTTGTGCAATATACCTGAAAAAGTAAGTGCACACTATGAACCTAAAAACAGTAATTTCTGGAAGTTTTGTGGGGCAAGTTCAAGAGCCCTCTTGTGTGTTTCACACTCTTAAGGATCTAAAAATCATAATCTGTAGACAGAATATCTTACCTCTTAGCCACTGGCCCAGAGTCAGCATATTCTATAAATGAGATACTACTATATCCATAGATAGAGACATAGCATACACAAGAAGGTATACATTTTTGCTTGAATCTACAGGGGTAAGCCAAAATTATTCTGGAAAAACTATTGATCACATAATTCATTTCACAGGATTCTACTACTTAGCTGTTAGAATGGAAATTATAATTAGTGTTTGCAGATGATATTCTATTTAGTGATTCAGAGAGAGATGAACAGAATGCACTTACTTTGATGATGTGAGTAGGGAAAAGAATGATGAAAGTAAATACAAAGAATCTTGTTTGAGAAAGAACCACAGTGCAATATCCAACCCCTACCCCTTCTACCACTTCTTAATCCTATATCTCTACCTATGGGTAACATCCCTTACCAACCCACCAATAAAATCAGCAATAAGATCACAACAGGTAGTGAAGAAGTGAGGAGGATATGCAGCAAGTATTTTGAAGGATTGTTAAGTGTGTCTGATGATATAGTAGCAGATGTAGGATGTATGCAAAGAGACATAGTCACAGAAAGTAGTCTGGTTAAGAAAGAAGAGGTGGTGAAAGCCTTGCATGAGAAGAGAGTCACAGGGTGGGGGAGGGGGCAAAAGTTTTGCCAGTGCAGAAGAACATATGGAAAGAAAGAATGTTATCTGGGAGGGCAAAAATGGGTATGTTTGAAGGAACAGTAGTTCCAATGATATTACATGGTTACGAGGCATGTAATATAAGGCTGTACGGAAGAGGGTGGATGTGTTGAAACTGAAATATTTGAGGACAATTTGTGGTGAGGTGGTGTGTTTGTTAACCTCTCCCCACTCATTCTCTCCGTTATCAAACCATTTCAGTATATCCTCTTCAGCTCTCTTAACTGCACGCTCTTTATTACCACACTGCTCTCTTACCCTTTTTTTTTTGTTAAATGTACCACCATATACTGTTCTCAAATTAAATTTCCTACACTTCCAACCTCATCTGCACATCCTCATTTATAGCCTATGCCTTGCATCCATATAACTTTGGTACAACTATATCTTCAAACATACCCATTTTTGACTTCTCAGAGAAACAATCTCTCTTTGCATACATTCCTCAATGCTTCCAAAACCTTCATCCCCTTGCCCACCCTATGACTCGCTGCCACTTCCATGGTTCCATTTGCCACAATGTCCACCTCCAGGTATCTAAAACACATCACTTCCTCCAATTTTTCTCCATTCAAACACACCTAATCTAACCTAACCATCAACCCTGCTAAATCTAATAACATTACTTTATTTCCATTTACTCTCGACTTCCTCCTTTCACACACACACACACACACCTAAACTCAGTTGCATACCTTTGCAGTTTCTCACATGAATCTGCCAACAGTACTATACTATCAGCAAACAAAAACTGACCCACTTTTCAAGCCCCCTCATCCACTACTGACTGCACATTTGCCCCTCTCTTCAAGACTCTCCTATCCACATCCCTATTTCAGACCAAATTCACTTGGAGCCTCTCTCTCCTCTCTTCCAACGTATACACATGCATTGCACCTGATAAAAACTTGTCATTGCTTCTAAAAGCTTTCCTTCCACACCATATATCCTTAAAACCTTCTACAAAGCATCTCTATCAACCCTATTATATGCTCTCTCCAGATCTATAAATGCCACATACATATCCTTCTGTTGCTCTAAGTATTTCTCAAGCACATTCTTCAAAGCAAACATCTGATCAACAAATCCTTTACCACTTCTGAAACCACAATGTTCTTCCCAGTCTGATGCTCTGTACAGCCTCTCAATCCCTACTCTCTCATACTACTTACCAGGTACAAATAACAAGCTTGTACCTCTGTAGCTTGAACACTCACCTTTATTCCCCTTAACTTCATACAGTGGTACTATACATGCACTTGTGATAACAGTATTATCAACAATAACAATATGCTGATGTTTATCACTATGACATATGTGATGTACAACATTACAATAAACAAAGCCCTTTAACTTGTAAAGTCTAATCCCTCCAATGCTTCTATCTAATAGCTTCATATGAAATAGTAATACTCACTCATCACGAGCCTTTTTAGTTTTTTCCTGATACTCTTTGAACTCTTGCCGGAATTTTTCTTCTTCCTCCTGATTGGTCTGCAGCATTGCCATTTCTTCAGGAGAACGCATTGATGATACTAAAAACTTTAGTACCTAAAATCAGAAAGAAGATATCAGCACAAATGAATATTGCCATAAAAAACTACTTGCGTTTTTGGATTTCCCTCATGTATTTTTTAAAAGCCTTACTGCATATTCTATGACAGATAAATGTTTTAAAAAATTTATGTGCAGAGGACTGAAGGGTAACCTTAGAGGTTTGGATATGAGACTGTGCTTCCCTGTGGATGGCATGGTACCAACACGGATATCAAACAGATATTATATAGGAAAATAAGTATCTGAAAATTACTCTGGCTGACAAACATGAAAAACAAACAAGTTTACAAAAAGATGAAGAGGACAAATGCAAAGTGGTGACAGTAACTCACTAAGTCAGCTAAAAATACACAAATAAAAAAGTGGAAAATCCAAAAATTAAGAGCATATAACCCAATTAACCAAAGCTGAAGGATAAGGAGTCTGAGAAAATGTGATATGATTGATGAGGTAAAAAGGGTATGAGTAGATGGAATGTAAGCTGCATAAGATCAATAAAAAGACATATAATAAAAAAAAAAAAAAATTCAACTCACATCATGGTCATCAGCTAAGCCTCCTGTGGCGGCAGACACTCCAAAGTAGCCCGATGGTGGCAGATGTACATTCTCTGCACGCATACATATCTCATAATCTTTCTCATTGTTTGTCATTCCACTGTGTATCAGCAACTGAAATAAATAATATTAATCATCTGTATATTCTGTCCACTATCATACACTCCCTTTCCATGAGTCAGGATCAAATTATCAACTTTTTAACCCAACATTCCAATTGATCAATGAGTGCTAAATAATATCTATCAGATCATGTTCAAATAACTTATTCACGGAATCAAACATTTCTTAAGTCTGAAAATGATGTTTAAGAACATTGTTAATTAATGGTTAATCAATGCTTACAAGCATGTTGCTATTTACAAATGAGAGTACTATAATGCAGGCACCTCACTTAAATTGTGGATGAGGTCCCTTTTCTCGGGAATAAACTTTTGAAATCTGAAATTGTAATTTTTATCTAATTTCTGAATTCTTTGCTGTACACTGAAATTACGTAACACATGAATTTCTGTAAAGGAAACATACCATTTACTCAGTATTATATGATGTAAGAATACAAAAAGTATTCCATTGTAAATGTCCAATCAGGTAAGCACAAACATTAACAAAATGTCTATATCTTCTAACTGTCAAATGAAGAACATTAAGTCATCTTTTCTATGTCTAAATCTCAAGCTGCAAAACAACTAACCACAATGCTTTTTAAAGAGAAAGTATTGAAAAAAGAATATCTTTGTATAATAAATGCCTATGGATCTTTAGAATGTAATGTCAATAAATGGTTGTAAGTAACTATATTTAGAAAATATCATCAAATAAAATTCAATCAGTTAGAAATTCATTAGTGCCACAGTCAAAACACACACAAATACATACAGACAGACAAAATTCTGGGACATCAGAAAAAACCACACTAGTCAAATAACTTAGAAATATTCAATAAAACAAGATATAATGCAAAAGACCATTCATGTTATCTAAAATATAAATGATCATATAGAGTACTTTAAATGGTAAGGAGGAAACACACAGTAAGCTGCTTACTTTTAGTGAAACTCTACCTTTATCCACCATTAATAAATGCTTTTAAAAGCTCTGCTGGGCAAGACACAGTCGTTCAAAAAACCACAGCTAGTGCTGAAGGTCATTAAATATAGTGCCAAAAAAAAAAAAAATCTGCAAATTTCAAATTACTTTATACAAAAGTCACCCTAAGTACAATATTAGTAATAAATGGCCTTGTTAGGATAAACTTCAGTTAACTTAAGAAACTAAATAAAGAAAATTGCTTTACCTAATTTCATGTTAATATATAGAGGAACTGCCAAAAATCATCTTGAATTTCAGAGCATCTTAGCTCTTCAATGTCTACACAATTTAAGCCATTCTTGTAATATAATGCTGATTATGATGGCTAAGACGGATACTTTATAAATTAACTCCAAATTTCAAATAAAATCTAAATGGAACCCACATAAAAAGGTGCAAAAATTGAACAGGAAAGTTTTTTCCTTCCATGTCTTAATATATATATATAAACCTGAATCAAGAAAAAACCAATCTCTGATACTTTCAGAAAGTTTTGTAGATATTGTTTTATTTGACTTTATGTGCCACATCTCAAGTGGACTGTAGTCTAAATGTTGCTAGAGAAAAAGATCAATTGATTGGAGATGGAAAGCTTTATCCTCAATACAGCTTCCAAGGTCACTGAAGGATAACGAATCTGCCACCTATTACAGTACGACAGCTTTACATGTTTTACCTGAAGTAAAGGGAAGTCTGTTTCATTCAAGTTGTCCACTAAATGATTCCAAATTCTTCAATGTATGTTTTGCACTTGAACAAAGATGTTCAATGACCCAAGATATTGGGATATCATTTCATGTATACCTCCAATGCTAAACTCGCTTGAATGGTTTTGTGGATATAACAGCACAAATAAAGGCTCATTTCATGTGTAAATAATGTGCTCCACAGATTATATATACTTCTAAGGATCTCAGAGGCTTAGACTACACAATATTCAGTTCTGAGTTCACTAATTTGGAACATGTTGATAGAAACTAAAGCACTCATTAAAACTAACTGTTCTGTATCTTGAACTAAACCTTGGTCCCTGAGTAGTGAAGTCAGCAGTTAACATGATTTCAACAGCACAATTAGTTCATAAACTGACAGCAGTCATAGCAATGTGGTCAAAACTAAAACACAAAGCTGAAAGGGAAAAAAAATTCCACCCTAGTTGAGGGAAAGCATTCCATTATTCCATATAAAGGACAATAGGTTGCACTCTTATCACTCAGGGTTCATCCCAACATGCCCTCCTACCAGTGCCTCACTCTGTACCCTCTTCCTCTTCTTCTTTCCCCTAGTCTTCCTCTGTTTCTTCCTTCTCCTCCTCTTCTTTTGAGGTTTAGGTGTAGTTGTAGACACTGATGGCTCGCTCCCAAACCATCCCCACCCTGTTGATAGCTCCTCCTCAGCAACATCATGAACAGCTTCTATGAGAAGGTGACTGGCATCTAAAACTTCTTTGGTATACTCATCATCTGGTGCTACTGAAGTAGACACAGTCGTAGGGGCAGTCAACTCACTATCAGAATATGTTGATGGCAGGGTACTCTCTGATGTAAAACTCTGGTAAGCTGATGATATGGTCGAAAAAATATCATCTGGGGGCTCTGAAGTCTTCAGTTCATGCTCGTAGGCATATGGTGAAGGTGTCGTCATATCATTGGCAAGAGGAAGTGCAGCTGATGGCTGATCTTCTGATACTTTTGTACCTTCTGACTCAGGTTTAACAGAAACTACATCTTGGTCTTCTTTTTCCTCAAGTTTGGTATAATCAAACTCAAGTTGCTGTATCATTACCTGTGTCATTATAAAAACTATAAAATCTAATAACAAAGAAAAGTGAGGATGCAAAAATATACCATTAATTAAACTATTCTATCAAGATACCAAAATGTATAAAACACATAGATCTGAATATTCTAATATTTCAAACTTTGTTCTCCTTTACATGTCGTGGATCAGGAAGTATACACTGCCTCTCAGTTCACTCTCACACACCCTTAATCCATATCCAATGTGTAAGAGTGAATCATGGACATCCACATCACATTCATATTTCCTACTTTTTCATTCTACACACTAAGTTGATTTATTATAAGATTAAAATAATCATTCAAACAACCTTTGCGGACATAATGACTCCAGTCTAAGTGACCAAAAAGGATTCCGCGAACATCTTCTTAAATACCTCTAGTACAATCAATTAATTCAAAGCATCTCATCTGCAGTATACCTTTTCTTGTACCTTCTACTATGCTACAATACACTATCTCAACCTACCTATCATCTGCCATGTCTCCTTCATGGCAATACCATCTTATGTGATTACCTTAATTTATTTGGACAATAACAGAGAAGGTTAAGGAGTGATCTAAAGAACAAGTAAACCATTAAACATACCCATTTTACCTTCATAAAATGTTATCTCTCCTTCCATACACTCCCTAATGTGCCCAGGACCTTTGCCTTTTCACCCAGCCTATGGATCACTTCAGATCCCATGGTTCCATTCATTGTCCACAGCACTCACAGGGTAGGACAAATATATACATCCATAGCAATTAAAAGATTAACATGCAAATTTTTTTTTCTAACATCCAGCGGTCAAGCAACTCAACAAGTATAAAGTCTTGTTAACATGATACTAGTAAAATCAATTACAATCTTTTTTCACAATGACAGGGTAGACAGCCATAAGGAGATTCTAAAGATTCACTGAACGACAAGTATATTACAGTAGCTTCATCAAAACGATATACCAAGGAATCTCACACAAGATAACTGGAAACTGTGGCTACTGTTGTTAAAAGGTCGTAATGGAGCAGACTTTCATGTCCTTCAAAATTGAGAGAAATAAAAAAGCCTCTGCAAAATTCAAAAAACAAATGACATAAGACTGCTTCACATTAAAAAGACTTACCCATTAGAAAATATGATTAACTGCTCAGCCTTTCAAGTGGGAGTTTAGTGACTAAATGATGATTCTATATAGAAAAAAGAAGACCACTATCACAGTAACACAAGATCAAAAAAATTAAAAGTTAATATGAAAAAAAAAAAACACGAAATAACAGGAGTCAACTATGAAAACCAGCTTCATACTGCACTACCAATGAATCCACTACATTCAAATGTACTGCACAATTCCTTTTGCATATTTTTTATATTACTTTATTGCTGTCTCCCGCGTTAGCGAGGTAGCACAAGAAAACAGATGAAAGATTGGCCCAACCCGCCCACATACACATGCATATACATACAGGCCCATATACGCACATAAACATATCTATACATTTCAACGTATACATACATATACATACAGAGACATATACATATAAACACATGTACATATTCATACTTGCTGCCCTCATCCATTCCCGTTGCCACCCCACTACACGAAACAGCACCCCCTCTCCCCTTAATATTTTCTAACTTAACAAAACACATGAACAGATTATCATAAACAAAAGGCACCAATTTGCTAACATTCACATATTTCACATAATGCAGAAGAGGCGGGGTTGCTGATGTTAAAAAAAAAGGGGGGAAATCGTTTCAAAAGGGTAAGAGAAACTATTCTCATCACCTATAGGAAAAAAATTCTGTTTATTACGCATAGGTATTACTCTCACTAATTCATGTACATGAAATTCAAATGCAGTAAAGATGTTAGGTACAGAACAGACTTATATTTCAAATAAAAGAATACAGTAGTCAACAAAACAAGCTAAATGAATAAAATTCACCAATTTGTAAAATATGATAATTATCTGAAACTCACAGTTAGGACATTCTTGTAATACTCAATCTTCGCTCTAACTGGGAAAGGTTTGTTTCGGAAGTCTCGAAGGCAACCACCAAGTTGCTGGCTCAAGCCATCACTGGAAAAAAAAAATTACTTGGAAAATGTATCAGTAAAACCAAAATAATCACACCCAGACTGTATTCTTAACATGTATCAAGAAACATAAATAAAATTTCATCAAACTAACTACATTTATGATTATTACAGTAATACAAAGTCCATCAGAAAATTTTCATTGCTAAAAATATATAACTTACATATATGCAATCAACAAACTTTCAAAATAATCATTTAATAAAATTCCCACATCTTCCTTTGTAGCCATTTGTACTGCCTAACAAGCTTGATCACAAACACTTTCCTCAATCCCAGTCAAATGTCACTACCCTTTACCTTTAACATACACACACCCCTATCAAAATTACCCTTCCAAACAATGTTTATCAAAGCACTTCCATCTTGGTATATGCAAAGTTTATCACCCTGACATTCCATTCAGTGAGATAACTGACTTACATCTGACACCACATACACTTTCATGGAAGTGATTCTGCTACCCTGTTACTCTTACCTGTGAATTAATGACTGTATTGAGCAAACACTTACTGTTCGTGATCATAAACCTTAGTCCCATCATTGACCATAGCCATGACGTATGGGTTGTTCCTTTTGTTATCATTGTCAAAAGAATCAAAAAAGACTCCAAGTCCATTCCATTTGTCTTCACTTCCAAACACTGGACCTTCCCCAGCAGGTTTATCATTAAACCAGACAGCCTGTCATGAAGAAAATTTAGATTCAGAAACATAAAAGATGTACTTTTAATCTTCCTTCCTTCCCATAAATGCAATTTCAAGTTGTAATTGAAGGGTAGTGTGACTTGTGTGATATCATCATAGCTGTTTAAACCTGCAAATGGTTGGGGATGTAAATACAAGGGTCTTGGAGACAGGGGCAGGTTTGCAGTCTGCTGGTGGTGGCAGAGAGGGATCTAGGTACTGATTCAGCTGTTGTTTGCTGATGACACAGCTTTGGCAACAAAGTAGAGTTAGAAACTGCAGAAGCTGGTGTCAGTTATGGAGATTATATGAAAGGAGAAAATTGAGAGTAAATGAAAATAAAAGCAAGATTACTATCCTTAGCAGCAAAAAGAGAGAGGGTATTTGGAATGCAAGTTTGATGAGATAACTTGGAGGAAGTGAAATGTTTTAGATACCTAGAATGGAACAATGGCAGCTGAAGTGACCCACTGGATGGGTGAGATGGGAAAGGTTGTGAAAACATTTGAGAAATGTGTGGACATACAGAACTATCTATAAGGGTAAAAATGGGTATGCTTGATGGTATAGTAATACAGTCAAAGCTATATGGATGTGAGGCATGGGCCTTAGACAAAAATGTTAAGGATATGGTGAATGTGTTGGAAATGAAATGTTTGAGAACCATATGTCATGGAAGGAGGGTTGCTCAAATAAAAAATGATATAGGAAAATAGAGATGTGGTAGTAAGAGGAGTATGTATGACAAAGCTGAAAAGGGTGTGCTGATATAATTTGGACATGTAGAGAGGATAAGCAAGGAAAGGATGACTAAGAGGGTATATATGTCAGAAGTGGATGAAGCAAGGAAAACAGGGAAACAAAGTATGATGTGGAACGGTGGAGTGAAAGATGTTCTGAAGGCACAGGGCCTGGACATGCAGGCAGATTAGAAGCATGCAAGGGAAAGAGTGAATTGAAGCAGCATGGTTTGCAAGGATGGGCTGAGCCAGGGGATTTGAAGAAATCGGGAGAAATTCGAGAAAGAGAGGAATTTGTATGTGGCATTCATGGATCTGGGAAATGCAAATCTCCTCTACCTTCTTGTCATAGGAGTCCCTTCTATCCTTATCAGGTTCCTGCAGCACTAAGGAAGCTGGCCAAATCCAATGGTTGGGATGATAGGTCATAAAGAGTTGCGATGTGAAAGCAAATGAGTAGTAAATGCTTGGAGTCTTCTTTATTGCAATTGCATTGTGGCCATTAAGAGTCTTAGGATATGCTCAAATGGTGTTTGTAGTGATGGGTGATGTCTAGAACATAAGCACGAGAGTGTGACTCATGTTTATCAGGAGTGTGGTTTCTGATGGGTATATGTCTGGTGGGATGGAATTCTAGTTTCATCATTTCACAGAGGTCAGTCTTACATCAATATCAAATAAAAAAACTGACACAAAACACTTCTGGGTTAAAGTGGTTTTCCTCAGGTAAGCAGTTACGACAATGTCTCACAAAATGTTTCCATATATTAATACTCGGCACCACACAATCTCAAAATGTTTTAAATACTGATAGGGACTAACAAGGTCAAGCCATGTTACTTTCCACTAATGCTGTGACTGGCTACCTTTCTCCTCAAGATCTGAAACTTCTCAGCTGGTGCCCATGTGATCTTTATTTTGTGACATGGTTCCTGTATTTTCACAATTTTGCTGTATTAAGTGAATAAGAACCAAATCTACAATATCAATAAAAAAGAGAATGTTAAAAAGTCTCTAAGTTTAAATGAAAGTGGGTAATTCAAGACAAAGTGGAAAGAAATGTGTCTGGGGAAGTACTGCTGGGTGAATGTGGATTGGGAAAAATAAAAATCTATTTGAAACAGTCTGAAGAAATTTTGAAAAAAAAAAGAAAAATGGGTGGAGATAACTAGTGTACAAGACCCATATGTGTATCTGGAATGAAGGCTGCTCCTTTGGAATTTGGTAAAGGGATCTGTTGAAACACAAACTGATCATAGTGCAAGGGGAAGACTGTGCATTGATCATTCTATTCTCCTGCAGGATACTAACTGGTATATATAAGATGAAGAGTTTAATGAAAAATATTGGTATGATAAGGAAACTATAAATTGTATTTCTGGTTCATGTTTTTCAATACTTGTGAAATATACAAACCATGATCAATATCAATAACAAGTACTAGTACTTGCATTAATACCTACAATATGAAGATATAACAAACACTCTAACAATATCTACTACATATGAACACAGTAAATATCCCTATACTTGTACCAACAGAAAAACTTATGGTCTAAAGAGGTTCATTAGTAACACTAGAGTGAAATATGTTAATATGCTTCTTTATAAAACACAGAGTGATGAGTCCACTAACCAAGCCATCAGCTCCTATTCTCCCTCGTCCAGTCACACGGAAGACAAAGTCTACTTCCCACCACTCGAAGTTTGTCGGAATTTTGGTCCATATTTGACCCTTCTGACTGCGCAGAGATGGGGTGATACGAACACTTTCCTCACTGGCAATGGCATCTGCAAAATAAAAGGTGTCAACATTACAAATAAAGTATAAAGTACATCATAAAACTTAAAATACAATAAACAAAAATGAAAGAACTGAATTTTATATTAGACCAGGTTGCCTTGTCCCACCTAAGTGAGGTTGTGCTATCAACTGACCTATCGCGGTACAATCTTCTCTCCATTCCTCTTGCTCCTACTCTTAGGAAGTGATAATAAAGTTCCCCTCTACAAAATGTTGGAGACACATGGTTAGTATTCTATTCTACCCTGTGGCAAGGGAAAAAGAAACAATAAAGTATTTCCTGAATACGTTATCTTATTACCAAAGTCCCTTACCAACTACTGGGGTAATGTTCCTGTTCCTGGAGGAGCCTATGGATAGCAAAATCGCGGTTGGGAATGTACAGGGCCTAGAGGAAATGGGGAGTTATGGGGAACGACCCTTAAATTGAACAACTCAGAGGTAAAAGTGAGCATTATAATTCCAAAACAGCATGCTTATTTTATAAGAGTACAAAGAAATGATGTACAATGCTGCAAGGTCATAATATGAAGGCAATATGTCATCTTCATAATCCTACAAAGCAGCCAGGTAGCTATGTCACACAAAAGGCTACCTCAACTCTTGCACAAGCAACACTGCCTGGTTATGACATTCCTCTTACCTCTCCCTAGAAATGGTGATCTGCCGAGTAGGGTTAAAAGCAGTCTGTAGCCACATGATGCTCACCCAATGTATGGCTGAAATTTTGATAGTGCCAATGAAAATCATGGATACCCAAACTTGATGCCAAGGTTAGTAAATTGGTATGCATTATTCTAAGCATTTATACTTAAGACGGTGGTAGGCAAGGGACCTCTGTATAATATGTAACCTTAGGACCTCTTCTTCAGTGGTTCAGGCAGCTTAAAACTGTAATACAATCAGTAGCAGGAAAAGGATGGACTCCTTTGAAGTGAAAAATTCTTCAACATGATTGTACTTTGATAACACAACCTCACTGTAATTGAGTTCTACGGTGACTTTTCAACTTATAGTAAGCCACAAGCAAATGGAGTCTGGCAATGACTCCATAATGAACTATATAAGATTAATCAAAGATCTTGCTTCAAACAGCATAAAATCAATAATAAGTGGTTTTCCTAAAATTAAAAAGTAGTGAAGCTCATAAAACTGTTTCACTGCTCATCAATCTACTTCTTACAATTACATGCTCACAAGAGCAGAATAATAAAAAACTGTCAGATGAGGGATTATTCTGATTAGACATTGCTCAAGAGAATATCAAACTGTATAATGATGTTGAATATATAGCTCATGCAATCATCTCCAACATTCCTGAACTGTCACTTAACAAATGTTTATATCAAGGAACAAGTTGCAAATAAGTGAAGTGAACATCACAGCGTGAGTGTTGCAGCAGCAAACATCACAAATTTCCATGAAAAAGAATGTACAATGTGTAACAGGATGGATTCTAGCCAAACAAGACTGCTAGTTAAACATGTAGAAAACTGTAATATTACCCATGGTATTTCTTTTCTTAACAAAAGTATGTCTTTCTCACTCTCAAACATGACTTTGATATCAGTAACAAACTTCTCTGGAAAGCTATTACAGCATAAAACCTCAACAATAGTGGGAAGGCCTTTATAAGACTAGAAAGGTACAAGATTAAATATTGAAAAACAAACCCAATTCTTAACCAGGTGAAAAGCCCTACCATATCAAACCTAATCCTCATCAAGGCAAAAAGCTGCCTGTTCAACTATAACTTTGGCCCATGTCAAGATGTCTCAGGCAATATATGATCTTGTCCAACCTTATCGGATAAAAGGGTATTTCAAGATGTGCCTTTAAAAATTTCATTTATTACTGACGAACATAATACTAAATGATTAATTTCATGGAAGACAAAGCAAATAAGGAGAATATAAGTAATAAATAACTATAATCAGTATATCAATGCCACTTCCTAGGGAAGCACACAAAGATTTCCACATATGATTTTAACTATAATTACTTTTGAAACTCAATTTCCCTCTTCTTCCAAGCCATGGCCTTTTTCAAGTTTTCAGAAGAGTTTGGACAATGATGAGAACAGCTGCATAGTTTTGTGTGTGGACATTTGTCATGAGTTCGAGAGATGCTCAATCATGAGCATGTCTGTCATATTTCAAAAAGAATATCAAAAATTAAGCTCTTCCAATCTTCTTGTAGCACTTGTCAGTTTAGCTTCACATCACTACTACCCATAAGTAATGGTCACTCTTTATTCTGGAATGTGAATGTTGTGTTTAAAGAATAGTGACAGATGCATATCAAGATTTTGTGCATTACATCTTAATACGCAATGTTACTATGGCAAAAGCTGGATATTTAGAAAAACGTGGGGTTGAAGTAAAAGCACGTAACTTGTAAATACTACAGAGCTTAGAAAAAATACAATCTCTCTAGCTGTCAAGATCCATCTTAATGATTAATATTCTAATCAACATATGCCAGCCACACATGACTAAGTACCATGCATATGTCACCAAATGTTAACAAACAGACGTGACAGCAAGCAGCTATGCAATCCCCAGCAGCAGATGTATTTCATGCTGACATATTTCTACAATCATTTTGGTTACTGGATCAAATTACACGAGGTTTATAGATTCAGTTGATTTTTCACATCTACACTTACATTAATGTACCTAACACTTTTACTGATACACATAAACCTCACTACTATCATCTAATCCAATGTTTAACAAAATATTATCTAAACACTAAATTGGCACAGCACAAGAATTTGCTCTATATCCAGAGCTACAGTGATCAATAGCCCATACTCCATTCTCTATACACTACACTACTAACACAAAACAGTCAAAGACTTATCAAAGTTTCGTGGTGCCCTTAATCTTCATAATGACAAAGTATCTCCCAGAATATTTCCTGCAGTATGGACCTGACATTGCGTGGAAACAAATGGCGACTGTTAACCATGCCTTTGACCTTAATATTTCATCGTAAACAACTGTCTCAGATCTGAGCTCCTCATGGGCAATGTATGGTAAAGTATGGGTCATCAGCTGTTCTTGTGACGCAACCAGTCACTCGCCCATCGGCAGGCCAATATTTCCGCGGCATTAAACCCAGTCCCTCCCTAATGTCTGTTGGGCCTGCGGCTGTAGCACCTGAGATAGTCAAGCTGCTAAAGACTACACAGGAGGTTGTGGCCCCAGAACATATGTTAGCAGACGATCCCTTGGCCGGCATACACGTCAGGTAACTGTCAAGAATACTCTTACTCACTGCCACTGTACTGCCAGAAGGGAACCTGATTGTCCTTCTGCGCTAGGTACGGCCCCTTGAAGCTGTATTTATATTCGAATCTTTTATGGGGATTTTGACCATAGGTGACCGATAGCAGAAATAAAAGGAAAGCGAAAGTCCACCAAACGTCCATCTCCGATACTTGTTGAGTGTCCACTGGCAAAACAACAAGTACACGTCACAAATATTAAAAATAAAAACAAAAGCTATTGTAGTTCAATATCTTATATTTATGAATAAACCAAATATTGTTTTCAATATATGACTGATTATTAGAAAATTATATCCACAATATCAAAAATACTAAAAACTGTGTACTTTTCATGAATATCAATTTAATTCTGAGAAAGTGATTCATTTGTGATCAGTATTTGTGATAGGAATACCTTCCAAGCGTTCTTATAAGGAAGTCATAGTTCTGCCAATTTTCAGAGATTTACTATTAGACTATACCACCATGTTAAACATCATTATCGATTGTACCCTGATATTTAGGAAATCGTATAAGCTATATATCAAAGACACAAAAAATGAAACCTACCCATCAGTAATTTCTATATGAATTCGTACTCTCCATGAATAATAATTTAAAAGAATGGTCATTGCATGTCTTCTCGAGAACAATCGTTATAAGTAAACAGGCAAGTGGGTTGTAAAACTGTTTTGAATCACTTGACCCGAAATGATTTAGTACCTTGTGTTTATGAGAATGAATTTAAACAATTCAGTTCTCTTTAGCTGATAGATTGTGTGATGAACAGTTTGTTCACATGGGGAGGAGCTTCATACCGTGTAACGACCCATTCTTGAACTAATGTCTACTGTGCAGATAGAATTTAGTACGCATTTACAGCATTACTGCTTCTCAGTTGCTGATGAAATGTTTCTTCAGCTCTTCCTTGAAACTTTTGAGCTGAACTTTCTCTAATGCCTTCGATTTAGAGAACCTTTTAACTGTAAAATCAATAGGCTTCGTGTAATGGACAGACCATTACCCTCATACAGGTGTGCGACCATCTGTCGCTCCCCACACCACCTCTTCTTGATTCGTTTTAATGATTATTTACTCTTCTTGTGCCAACCATTCTGTGATTTATCACCTAATGTAAGGGAAAAGGTACTCACAGTCTCTGGATATTCGTCCAAATTTAATCGGGTTTGAAAATATAAGTTATTTTAGTGCACAAGAAAAAAATTTAGGTTGGTTAATTTGTGTTAGGATCAGCAGGAGTCGAACTTGACGGAGCCTAGAAGCTTGTTATGCATGGAAATAAGAATTCTCATATGCTTGATCAAAATGTAGTTTTTTGATGTTTTATGACCATTAAATTAGTGGTGTAATGATGATGAATTATACACGTTTGCTGTGTTTGAATTCCATTGAAAGGCTTGTGATTTTTGTAAATTATTTCTCTCCCTCTCTCTATTTATATATAATAGTCAAGTTCAGTATTTCTTGACATTACTTGTCAAAGTAACTTATTTTTATCAACTTCTTCCTAATTGGAGTTTAATTATATAAGTGATGATGTCGTTTGTGGCCACTTATGTTTAAGATGTAGTGAAGAAGTCCATTGTTATGACCCTCATGAGTGAGAACAAAGGCCTGAAAGGATCCCATTTAAGACCAGTGGTGTTGAGGATGTAATTCATATGAGGGTTTGGTGAAGATTGCCAGTGTCTTGATCGCTATGGTTCGTGTTAAAGGCAATTAATGTCAGTAATTTAGTAAAGAGGCCTTTGACCAGCACCGTGTGGATCAAGTCAAAGGCAACTGTTGTCTAAGGAATAAGGGAGATGAGGGTGTGGTGAAGTTGGTCTTTGTCCTGAGTTGTAAAGTTCAAAATCAGTAGACAGGAATGTCAAGGATTTAGTGAAGATGTAGTTTAGTGAAGCTGAGGGTGAAATGAAGATGTAGCTTAACCAAGTCTGCCTCTAAGAATCTGGGAGTTTTTAAATGTTGAAAAAAAAATTTCTGAACAGGTGTTCCATCCATAAAAAGTTAATGTATCCTTGTTTGGAATACTACTCTCACATCTGGGGTGGATCAAGCACTGCATCTTTACTTGACAGAGTTGATAGCAGTCTGACATATCAACTCTCCTCAACTAACTTAAAAATTTGACTCTACTTGCCCTCTGCTGCAATACTTGTTTAATTTCTCCCTTCTGAAGGTATCCCTTTGTTTTTTAACTGAGAACTGGCTGCTTGTGTGCCCCCACCACTAGCTAGACCACATGGCAAGTTACTGCATCACATATTTACCATTTGGCTGTTGGTTACTCAATGAGGGGCTGTTTTGACAGTTTTTTTCTCTACACCTCAAAGCTTTGGAAATCTACCGTTTCATGTCCTTCCTAATGAATATCATTTGGCACTTTCTTAAAAGACAGGTGTTTCAATTTCTTCAAAATACCTAAATACTTTTCCTCATATATTCCCTTTCATTAAGCTCCTTAGGTGTCAGTTAAGGCCTGGCCTTGATGTGGACTTTTGTCGACACCAGAAAAAATGAAGCATGGAGTGCATTTCATTGCTCAGTGGCATTCCCATTTTCTACTGCTTTGGTCCACTCTCAGGCTTCCTCATGTCTGGATATCTCAATTCTTTTCTCTAAAATCATTAAAAATTTTGTTATAGTGGTAACTTGTCTGATTTGTAAGTACCCTTTTTTCAGTTATTTTCAAATTCAACTTTGCCTTTTTATGTATATTTAGCATCCATATCCAAGAACCAGCAAAGATGATACACAAGAAATATGTGAATCGCTATAAGAGTTGCATCCATAACTATAGTTACAGCATGGACAGTATCTCAGACACCATAAGTGTAACATAGGAACATAGTCATTGATATTGTTCATTACATTAAGGAGAAATCAAAACAAGTTACGTAAATTTTGTCTGGAAAGGGGGTCAAGATATCCACGACTAGTGTGTTTACAGTACAGTATAGGTTAATGAAATACACGGGTAAAATGATCGATAGATAAAAAATTCTCATGGTAGAAGTACCTGTACACCCAATTTTTTCTCACTATAAACACAGAAAAAAGTTGCAACAAAATATTCCCAAACCCAACTTTTTTGCAGACCAATTAATTCTGGGTTTGGGTATAATCAGCATCTTTTAGTTGTGCATGTTGGAATTACACCTGTTGATTGCTAGATGGCCATTAACCCAAACTCGTACAATGCACATGAAATATACAAGTAATTATTTTTTGGGAACACCTAGAAAAAGGAATGCTTTACACACCTGGATGTGGACATGGGATCAGATGAACCATAGGACCTGATCGAAATTATAGGGTGGGAGCAAGGGAAGAAAGTCCTGGGTAATTACACATTTGTGCAAGAGGATTTTGGGTAAATAGTGTGTGGAAGGAGAGGTTATCAACATTGTTAGGGCAAACATGGTTATGTTTAAAGAAATAAGAATCCCAGTGGTGTTGTATGGAGAGGCTTTTGGGCCCAGAACTCATTAAGAGGATGGATCTGTTGGAAATAAAATGATTTGCAGCCTTATGTGGTGTGTTAAAGAGTTTTATCACGCATGTAATAAATGACAGTAAGAGATGTGGAAGTAAGTGCAGTCTGATTAAGAGAGTGGACTAGATGAAATATTTTTGGCATAGGAAGAGAATGAAGAAACAGACAAAAAGGATTTGTGTGTTAGAGGCAAAGGAAGAAGAGAACTGTGGATGAGGGTACGGAAGGAATGTGTAAAAGAGGGCAAGGTGCTGGGACCTGAATATTTAGGAGGCCCAAAGGCAAGGATGGGATGAGAAAATTGGAGCAATGTGGTACACGAGTGAGGTTGGGACTTGGGGAAAATAGTGTGTCTAGTTAGAACCACAGCACATGAAGCAGTCAGAGTGAACCATGGAATTGATCTGTGGGTTTTTCCTGTGGATGATAGGCTCTGGTTTTAGTGCATTAAACATGACAAAGGGGGTTTCACCACATGAAGCCATTTTGTGCTGTTCTTGGCACACTCTTGCTGAATTAGGGAAATAACGAGTAAAAATAAAATGTTATAGGCTTGTCAGAAATCATAAAAAGAGTATGTAAATGACACTAAGTGTAGCAAAGTCATTCTTGCATAAAAACCATTTCAACAGTTTTCAATGTGGTCCAAAGAAACACCTACACCCCCATTGTAAAACAGTACTTTGTTGGATGTACAGTATTTAAAAATTTAATAGTGTGGTACTTATTATTTAGATGTCTAAATTTGTAGGTCATTAATTTTTCAGGTGGGCTAAGTTTAAATTGTAGTACTGGAATGCATGATCCAACTTTAAATTTCTGAAAAAAATTACATTCACTTTTTTAAATTGATGTGCTTTTATATCATACTATCAATTACAAAATATTAAGTACCAGTTTTCCTGTATGGAACCATGGTTGCATATTCAAAATTTACATTTGAAACTGCTTTAAAAGTAATGTCTACCATGAAGCATTAATATGAAAATGGGATAATAAAAATGTCAATAATATGTAGTCTTTATTCAAGTGGCACATACCAACCAATTTGGCACATTCTATAAATTCAGGAATACTTCCTTTAGTGCAAACATTTTGGGCAATGCGGAATGTCTGAATAAAGAAATTTCTTCCAATTTTGTCTTATATGGTAGTTTTATTACCAAGGTTACCAAACATCACAAGCTGTCATGGGAAATAACATATAGCCATAACCCAAGTACCTACTGCACCCTTTAACACATCTGGCAAAGGCACTGAATTGCTTACATTATATAAAAAGTTGAGCAACAAATTAGACTAGAGATATCCAATTAAACAAAAAACTTGAGATTCCCTATAGATCAAAATCATAAACTGTGCACTAAGTGATAATATGGACACAGTTTTCACCTAACAATGAAGCTTAAGCAATGGAGGGGAACTTTATTTTGAAGGAAGCTTACAATATTGTATGGTGACAGCCTCACCTGCTATACTGACAAAAAAGGCATTTTGTAATTAAAAAAGTTTGAATATCCTGGTCTAAATTTAATGCTGCATAAATAATGCATTAAACATCCAAACTAGGATGCTGATGTGCATATCCCAATGCTTATGAGTCATACTTGGCATATATGATTTATGAATGCAAACAGGGTCAAGGCTTTCAGGACACTAAATGCTTGTACCATGTTAGCAATAAAACATCGATTATATAGGCCAATAAGCTTTCTCCACTATTCACTCAATCTGGATACTCAACTTCTTCATTGCATACAGTCACTCATTCAGTACTCCATGAGAAAAATGTGCACAGAGCTGTTCTGTAAAGTTACTTCCCACTTTTCAGCTTAGAGTCTATGTAGGCCTGGATGTTTGCAAAGGAGTCACGTCCCAGATAATCCGGTTCTCCTCGTTCCCATCTGGCGAGTCCTTCCTGAATGCTTTCTTGTCCCAAGTGAAGTCCAGCTAACTGCTGTGCAACCTATTAGGGTAATACAGGTTTTAGTTAGTGCTTTTATGAATAATATATGCATATGTTCGTATATCAAAATTAACTAGATTATTCAAATTTAAGTCAAACATCATCTTGTGAATTTCTTACTCTCAAGTTCAGAATCAAATGCCCCTTGACTACAGAATTCTACAACCTTGCTTGTTCAGTTACTAAAACTCCATAAACCATATTAGGAGCATAAACTTAGGAAACGAATACAATACTTGCTTAGTGCCTCTGTTGGAGAAATATCTGTTGATAATTTGAAAAAAGTTAACATACATTTCTTGCGAATTCCCAATTGATCACAGCCGAGCAGTTCATACATCAGATAAACTTAAAATCAATCAATTTTCAGCTTGCACAGGTAAATACACAAGAATCAGAAAAACTAAGAAAAACCAAGGGTAATAAAGGAATCCCATGCATATCTCTTAAGCTAGCAACTCAACAGGTAAGGTCCTCCACCTTAAACTGGAGCAGTCGTAGTCTTCATTAGTATTCAAAACTTAGCCTTCTTGCCCCAATCCAAGTCATAAAGATCTGTAGTGCTAAATTATGTTTACCTCCTCTTCAATGCTATCATCTGGAGCAGCCAATTCTACGTTTTCACTCTCCTTAATGCCACTCCACTCCTTATCATTAGAAAGACTGATTCCACTAGATACACACCGATTATGCTGCTCCAAACTGCTGACTACTCTGTTACGAACATCGGGTTTATCCTTTACCTCGTTACCACCACGTAAATAGTAGTGGCCATATGAATGACTGCGCCCTTCCTGAGAGTCAATTGCACTTATATCCATTTTCTGAATAGCCGCATGTAAGGAATTATATAACGGATTAGTATGCTAAACTATTAGGTCAGCTATACTAGTCATTAGTTATTTGACATATTTTGCCCTCTCAAGGTTATCTGACATATCTCTGACCTAACTAGGTTTATGGTTACTAGGCATCATTAGTTATTACTTTCAGCCCTAATTAGTTCTAAAGATGATGAGGCATTATTTATTCCTATAAGCTATTTGTTAGGTCTAAAGGTTGAGACCCAGATTTACTGGAAATCTGGTTTTAGATATCTCTGTTATGAATAATGATATTTACAAGTATCCCTTTAAAGTTTCTAATTAATGCAGTTATTAGTATTTGCAAAAGAAACATTTTGTAACTCGCTAAAATTTCTACAAATCACAAGGTTTACCTTCGTATCTTCAAGAGGAGACTTCACAGCCAATAGTCTTGGAATATCCTGTGTGAGAAAATATTATCACAAGATTAATTCATGCATCAGGCACAAAATTACCATGGTAGCTTGAGAAACAGCAGACCAAATGGAAATGTTAAGTTTTGAGAGTTCCATGACCAAACTATTTTCAAACAGTAAATACATATTATATAATCACACCATTCCATATACAATACCAAACAGCAAACACCAACGCATTCCTTAATTAAAGTTTCACGAGTGTATTATCCTTACTAAATATGCACAAATGAAAACTTACCAATACACAATGAAGACCTTTGTCAATGACTTTAAATTGAAAATGGGGCAAAATGATGGAATTTAACTTCTCTATTATGGTTATATCAAGTAAGATGCCTTTACTATACAGCATAGAACAAGAATGATTATTGAAAAAAAAAAAAAAAGAAACAGAGTAGGGGACATGACGGAAACTTGAGGGACACTGCTGTTGATGAAGAAAGGGGGGAGGCTGATCCAGCAATAACCACAGAAGTAGACTGGCTACAGAGGAAGCTAGATATGAAGAAACAAAATGAAGGAAGGAATCTAAAAGAGTGGAGCTTAGAGACGAGACCCCAATGCCACACCCTGTCAAAAGCCTTAGATATGTCAAGGGCAATTACACACGATTCCCCAAAATCTTTCAGGGATGATGAGCATACATTAGTAAAATAGGAAGGAATATAAACGGTTGATCTCACTTTGTGGAAGTCATACTGGTGATCAGAGAGAAGACTGTGATTTTCAAGGTGTTTAAGGATACAAGAGTTGAGGGATTCAAAGAATTTGAAAATGGTGGATGTCACAGCAATATGATGATAGGTATTGGGGTCACAACAGTAACCCTTCTTAGGGATGAGACGTATCAATGCATGCTTCCAAGAAGGAAAGGTTTTGGTTTTTAAACAGAAACAGAACAGACAAGCAAGCACAAGTGCACATTCAGAGGCACATTCTTTCAGTACACAGGGATGGATGCCATCAGGACCATAAGCCTTGCTTGTATTCAAAGAAAGAAGCACTTTTGGGACATTCCAAAAAGAGATTACAGGAAAGGGCATAGGATTAGTAAGAGGAACATCAGTGGGTGAAGGAATGTAAAAGTCATCCAAGTCAGAGTATGGGGAAAAATGGGAACCAAAAAGAGTTACTTTGTCTACAGGAGTGACATAGTACAGTCAAAGCAGAAAAGTGAAGGGATGGTAGAGCAACAGAAGTTGTTAGAGATGCATTTTACTGAAAGATCTATCAGTGGATGACGAGGAGAGGTTATTGCACTTCCTCTGAATAAATGAATGCTTCCCCTCACGAATGACGTGCTTGCAGCGATTACAGGCAGGGATAAAAGCTGAATGGGAGCCAGAGGAAGGAGAGTTTTTCCAAGCCTGATATGCCTTAATGGCCAAAGAACAGGTGCAGCTGAACCATGGACTGGATGAAGAGGGGATAAATGCTTTCATTCCAGCAAGAATAACCTCTGCTATGTGTTTGGCAGAGACTGAAGCATCACTACATTAGAGACTGTAATTTACCCAAAGAAAGTCAAAAAGAAGTTATGCAAGTTATCACAGTCAGCTTTGTTGAGGTGCCAGTATTTACACTTAGAAGGGGTTGCTGGAGGGGGAGGTGCTGTTAGAATACATATATTCATGAAAGTGTAATCAGATGAACCAACTGAGGGTGAGATTGTGTATTTATGGAGAGATCGACTAGAGGCGAAAAACAAATCCAGAATATTAGGAAAGTGGTCACAGCAGTCAGGAATACGGATAGAGTGGGAGATAATTTGCTTTAAATCATTAGGAATGGAGAATGTGAAGGCTTCAATATCTTTACCAATCATATGGGAAGAATTCAACCATTCCCTGTTGTGAAAGTTGAAATCCCCGAGGTAGAGGATCTCACCTTGTGAGTGAAAGGATGTCACAGTCTTATGGCAGGAGTTTATGTACTCCAAGAAGGATATAAAATTTGTAGAATTAGGAGAGCAATAGGTGAAACAAAGGAAAAATGTGGAAGTAGGGAGACAGACCTGAACCACATAACATCAAAGTGTGGGGAATACATACAAAGACCTAGATATGGAGAAGAGACTAGGGAGAACTTCACTAGACAATCATGTCACCGAGAGAATTAAGACAATAAGAGGTACTGGCCAGATGGTGCTCAACTGAGGATAGGTTACTAGTGTCCATGAGTGTTGGCGTAGTGAATAGAAAAAGAGGAAAGTATATCAAAGAAGGAAAGGTTATGGTAAAGGCCAGTACTACTACTGCCAGATCCCTCCCTCTCCTTGGCAGTAGAGTCAGGCAGACACAGAGATTCTTAGCACCCAATGATTTGACAGACTGTCATGGTGATCTTTAAATGTGTTTGATTGGACAGGAATTGACAAAAGTACTTATGTTAAAAAAAAAAAAGTAATAAGCAAGGCTTGATTGGAGTATGGTGCTTGTAAGAAGATGGTAGGAGTGTATGATGGTTCCAGGCACCACATTAACTTTCCCGAGTCAGGATAGTAGTACCACCCTGGGTGGCTGTTGTCAACAACCTACTACCTAATAGCTGCCCATTGAAGTGTCAGTGAATAAAAAAAAATTATCATGTTTTGCTTTAAAGATAAAAAATGTAATCTATACATCAAAATATCAATTCACAATGATATTGGCAGTGGACAAAATCTTCACCTCAAAGAAAAAGAAAAACATTTTCCCAAATTTTCATCCAATTTCTAAGACCTCTTCAGGGGAAATAAGGTTTTAAAGTTATTTAAACACTGCTTAATGAAGAACAAAGCTCCTCATCTGATGCAGCCTCTGACACAACTCCAATGCAATAGCAGAGTCAGATGCCATATTCCTCAGGTAATAATGGGTTAGTACCTTTATTTTTTGTAAGGTACTAAGGTGTCACGTGAGGAACCTACTTTCTTATCAATTGTGCTTATACAAGTTTATACTGTTATTCCATATGAAGAGGTTTTGAAAAATTGAAGAAAGCTTAGGATGATATTCCAATTTTCCAGTCACTTACAGAGATTTCTCAAGTAATTAAGTTCTACAAGGGTGACAAACATCAGGCCAATGCCAGATCCCTCACATAAACCTCAAGTGCTCAACACCTGCCCTACACACCTTTCTAATCATACTGAATATCACATTACAAAAACCAATGTTGGTGATTATATCTTTTTATTTTATCAAAATGTTTGAAAACTTAAGAAAAACTAAATTCAGATTCGTAATAATTTTTTTTTAAAGAGATTAAACTAATGGAACTTTTCTATGTACAGAAAGTGCATGTAGTTTCATACCCATTAATAGTTTAGTTTGTAATGGACCCCAGTAACGTCCATGTTTGTCCTAATCCAGCACAAATTTCTAGCATCCCATACTACAACATGTCTCCCATTTATGTTTACTCCCACTTTCTCAAGTCTAAAAAATCAGCACTCATTTTTCCCCTTTTTCAGAGTTTTCATTGTACGGAGAGAGAGAGAGAGAGAGAGGAGAATGCTCATTCATAAGATTCAAATAACAGCCAAAGCACATCAAGCCTAGCATTTATCTATCACAAACTCCCCCCTCACAGATCATTCCCTCCAAATTTCAGTTTTACCAAGCCGAGTCCCACTGTGATTTACAGTTTGAAACCTAATTCATACCATGACAATCTCTAATATCTTTTTTTTGTCTATCCAGAATGATAAATTCAATTAAGAACATTGCTGTCAATACAAAAAATAAACGATTTATCAAGATAAAAAGTTAAAAACTTTCATAAAGTACAAATGGGTGCAATTCAAATGAAATTACCTGCTTTTCTGTTTCTTGAATCTTAATATCTGTAAAACTGAAGTAAAGATGTACATTGTGAAATTCATTCAAAAGGAAGACAATGGTCTCCAATAAAATCCAGGGCATGATGTAAAAGAAGCAAAACTGCTTAAACAAGAAAAAAGGATTCTATGGCAAAGAAAATGGTATGGAAATGAAAGTTTTCTGTGAGATATGAGAATCACAAATTGGTAAATACTAAGCAAAAAAAATTTATAACGTATTGTACATAAATTAGAAATTCAACTTAAGTCATGAAGAAGTTATGACAAAACTAGAAAGCTAAAGGCTTATTCAGCATCTATGTAATATAACAGGAGGCAGTTATTGTTTCATCTGTAGTGAAGAAACTGTTTGCCCTAAATTACAGAGCTTAAAGCATTTCAGAACAATGCAACAAGCTGCTAAGGAATTAGTACACCTTATGCCTAGTCCCCACTACCTGACATCCAATTACCTAGTGTTCTGCTTATCCAGTGCACATGAAAAAATAATGTAGACATGGATAAAAAGTCCACATGCAGCAACAGCAAGCAATTACTCTGGAAAGTGATTGCTCACCATTGTGACAACTTGCTGGCAAGTGGTAATGTCATCAAGGCATATATAGTATACTGTTTGTTGTCCATGAAGAGAAATGGAATAATGTAAATTTTGAAAGAGTACATTACATGCTAATTTTGTTTTCATACTTTATTGCCATTTTCTGCATCAATGAGGCACTGCCAGGAACAGACAAAGATAGGCCACATTATGCAAAGAACAGGGAGCAATTCACGGGTGATTGTTTACCAGCAAGTAGCAGCATCCCTGCAGCAACCAGTCCAATGCAAGAGAGCTACGGTGGACATACAAACCACTTTCCTAAGTTGTAGATAGCACATATCCTCCTAAACCTATAGAGCACCATGGGTGAAAAGTGCCCTGGTCTTTTTGGTTCTAGGAAAAGGAGCAAGAACAGCATCAGCTTAGAGGAAAACTTTGATGTTTAGAGGGACTTTGCTGCTGGTCAACATGGTGCTGATTTCACCAGAACCTTTCACTTGCCCAATACATCTTCAGGTAAGTATCATTTCTGTAGTGTTTTAAGCAGATTATTCTACTTCAAATGCTTACACCAATAATGTACCTGCCCTGTACTTTATATTGTTGGTCATTTCATTTATTAATCTTCTATAGTTGAGAAACTTCCCTCCCTTATGGCCAGAGGATCCGAAGGTAAAATATGTCACTATCAGGCGATTCATTTCCATTGTGTTTTTCAGAAACGCATCATGATGATGCAGGGACCATAAGAATATGCAATGAATGACACTAAGAAAACTGAACTACTGACAAATGCATCAAGGGTATTTATGGAACCTTGAAAGGTGTGAAGAATTAAGGTAACCATATTATACTATGAATACAAATGTTTGGGTTAAAAAAAAATGCACTGATGGGGAGCACTGGAGCATTAAAGATATGTATGAATCACCTCTATTTTCTATCAAATTATAAGTCTAATGAATGAAAAACAATTGAAAAAAAATCTGCATCTACTCCTTGCTATTTGGTAATTAGATAAAAGAATGTGGCACTGGAAAACTAATATTGCACTTCTTCACCCCATTTCGAAAAGTATTCTGGCTGATGAATACCTAACTGACTATAGCCACATATTAAATCTAACTATGGAAAGCTTAAGTGTATTACTGGCTTGGATCCCAATGAACACCCCTGAAAATTTGATTACAGCCGAGATATTTCCACCTAATAATTTGAAAACATGAAATTCCCCTTTCATTAGTGCTCAATCTATTGTATAATTTAAGCATGCAACAGACACTGCAACAAACTCGAGACTTGCTTTAATAATCAGCAAAACTCAAGTGCATTAAAGATTTTGATCCCAATGGACAGGACAAAGTCTGATTACAGCCAAGTGTTTCCTGACCAGTAAATTAAAAGAAAGTTGGAGTTCCCTTCATTAGTACTCAACCTATTAATGTGTGTAATTTTCTCATGCTAGTCACTACAACACTTGAGACTTGCTTTTATGATCAGCACCCAACAGCTTGAGCGAGTAGAAAAAACAATTGTTTACGATGACATATTACTCGTTTTTAGGATAAAAATTATTAACAGTATCTTCATGCTTTAACATCAGAATATGCTGTAACTAAATTTCTGACAATGGTGCAAAGCTTCACATTTAAAACAAATCTCAAGTGCTCCTTTAGAAAAACTAAAAGACAACAGAAAAACTAAAAGAAAACTTTTACTTACCATTTCTGGAATACCTGGTTGAACAAGACGAATATAGATGGCCCACCAAGAGTTGAGGTAAGGAGCAAGGTGATGATATCCAGCTGGAATTTGTACACTACCAGAGGTAACATCATAACGATGCTGCCAAGGTTTCATAGATCCCAGGAAATGAATTAACTTGGCATTTACTCCAAATCTGTGGATGAAAACCTCTTTGTTCTGATGAATGAGAAGATTTAGTTTATAATTAAATATCTATACTAGTACTTGCTTCATACCCAAGTGGGTGTCCTTATTTTGAAGTTTACATGTACCAGCAAGTTTCAAGTTCAGGACAAGCCATGACAGTCTCACAGGTTTATGTGGGAGCAATCTCATGCCACTTTTGGAAAAGTCCTTTCATTATGCTTTTCCTTGCTTAATTTTTCAGTCGATAACAACTAAAGCAGACCTTGTCCTTTGGCACATTATCAATTTCTAAAGGTAATCTGCTGTGGGGTTACTAACACCCATATGGGAATCTTCAAACAGCTTCTAAAAATGTAAACATGCTGAAAGGAATTTCCAGTCAACCCATAAAATTCCCTTTCACATACATTTTTCATTTACGGCGGATTCACAGCCATACAACATTAACTATTCTTGCCACTCACATTACAGGTAAAATTTCCAAATATGAACTGGCATGGGACCAAGCAGTCTTAAAATTTTGGAAAAATTCAGACTTTGGAGACAAACTTCATCTATGCACATAACAATCTGGTTGTTTTGAATTTGAATTTTGAAGACCTTCATGCTATTTCATTTATAATCCATACAAACTAATTACTTGTTAAAATAACTCACAACAGAGCTATCTGTCCTTTTTTCAAACTATATAATCCATGGACTAAGTCCATCCATTCAAAGTCCCAGCCTCCTCATACTCACCCTACCCACTGCATTTTCAGCATATATATCATTAAGTGCACTAAAGTTTACCTATACTCCTTCCTCCAATATAATATTGCTGCTTGTGGCAATCTTGCTGTTACAACCATGGTATGACAACCACACCCATCCCTGCTCTAAAGTTAGAGCATTCACTTTATATTTGTACAATAGTATCGACAAGAATCACTGCACAATAAAACTCAAATTAATACACATCCATTAAATTCTTTTTGTCTAATTCAACAATATTATTTCCTTTTTACTAAAAGGCCATGTCCTGACTGATCATCCACTGAACATCCCTATCACTATATTTATATCTTATTACAAGCCAATCCCCATTACTTTTCCTTGGAGGGTACGAGGTTATTCTAGCTCAACTGGGACCTGCAACACAATGATGAACCTAACATTTCCAAAGAATTTTTCATTTCAGTAAAACAGGGAAAGCAAATTGGAACAATCATGATTAACAAGCTAATCAGAATATTTTGCAAGGGATCCTTGTATATGTTTCAAGGAATTATTTTTTTCATATCTGAAATGGTGAATTATGCATGTCAATCATTTTTCCCTACTCATGTGTTCAATTAAGTGAAATCCCATCTGTAAGTCTTCCAATTTTGCTTTAACCTCTTACGAAAATCCAATTACACTCTAAACCGAGTTAGGAGACATGTTTTCATATGGATTCAACTAGTAAAAACTCACTGTTTGTATGCCGGCAAGTAGGTGTACGTGGCTGAAGCAACCATATTGAAAACAAATGAGATGCGGTGCCAGTCGGTGAAGTAAGTATTGAGAAGACCTTGGTCACCACCATCAAAGCTACCTTTCTCTTCTGCAACTCGGAGGAGCTTGGCATATGTATCTCGGGAGGGTACAAACACAAACATACCAGAATTAAAGCAGTCAGGCCATCCAATATCAGTAACTGCTGTAAGTTCTGGATGGGAAAATAGTTCATCAGGATTCTGTACACACTGTAAAGAAATAATTTTCGATGTAGATTTACAAACTAGTATAAAGAAAAAACCACATATCTAAATTAATTCATATATATATTTCACTAAAGTACAATTATGTCTTCTAATTCACATGGGCACATCCAATCAATTTTTCAAATGCTGTCAATATTGGGACATACACATACAAAAAGTAAAAACTCCTTTTTGTTGAAAACAATAGGAAACCATAGAAGATTTTTGGGAAATGCTTATTGGTTTGGCCTCACACTGATGGCCCTGCTTTCATGATATTCTAATAAATCAATCATTGGCATAATTTCCTGTCAAGTTACATTTATTTCCTAATTCTAGAACAATAACTATAAAGAGCAGCTTCCATAATTATGAGGAAAATGTCCAACATACATGCTTACGAATCCTTCTGAGACAACACAGTCATACAGATCATTTTTAAATTCATCACACCCATCCAGGAAAATACTTTTCTTACTCAGTGTACTTAACAAACCCTGACCCATGTTACTATGACCTGCAAAATACCAAAACATTACTTTAATGGTATCAGTGTAATTGCACTGCATATGCTCAAACATCAGGGGTATATTTCTTGCTCTGTATTCTTGACAGAGTCAAGTTGAAAGCTGTCTGAATTAACTCTGCCAAGCTAACTTCAAACCTTGACCCACTTGCCCTGTGCTGCAATGTTTGTTCACTTTTCTTCTATAGGTATTTTTTTGGTTTATGCTCCTAAGAGCTGGCTGCTCAAGTGCCCCTACCACTTGCTAGACCACCTAATACTTGGCAAGCTACTGCATCACATAATTACTGTGTGGCCATTGGCAACTCAAGGATTGGCCATTAGAAACAGTTTCCATATCAACACCTCAAAGCTTTGGAACTCTCATGTCTTTCCCAGTAATAATAACCAGCACATTCTAAAGGATTTTTCACTTCGTCAGAGATTCATAAATACTTTCCTTATCTCTTCTTCTTCATGTAACTCTCTATATTTCAATTAAGGCCCAGCCTTGATGTGGACTGTTGTCGAAAAAAAATTCATGCTTGCTCAAAGTTTCCTACCTCAATAAGGCAGAGCCAGCAACAGATGAGCCAAGATCTCTTGCTCTATTCATACACTAACTTTCACGTATGCCAGACTTTACCTACTCGTAGTTGCATGGGGAATAAGACAACACCTTTAGCAAGGTTGTATTAATCATCAATGGATAACTACAGTCTTGAGGACTCTCTTGCTCCACAACAGTCCATTTCCCTGCTGCGTTGAATGCAGCCTCAGGACTGCACAAGTCCCTGGTGTTATACAGTAATAATAACAAAAGCCACCAGTACATTTTCTTTGAGTTGCAAGTAAAGGTACACCACTATCCAAACATGCAAGCTAACATCCACCTGTTTCCCAAAGAATCAGCCATCTTATGAGACAACCCTGTACAGTTACACAACTTTCCCTTAAAGTGTAGCTTGCATTAGGCATTTGCTTTTCCAATGGAAGAGCACATTTAAAAAATTGCCACTCCAATTTCTGGTAAAAACAAAAGAATACCAAAAATAGTTCATCCCCATGTGCACCAAGGTGTCTTATCTTCAGGCTTCAAAATATACTATTTCCCTTTCAACAAATGGTGAATCATAATAACCACCAAATCTCTTGCTGCTAGGCTTAGCATAATGCAATACCATTTCATGTAACTGTGTAAAATTTTAAAGTTGAGTGATGTGTAACTTTAAATGCTTAAATTGTAACAATCTACTATACATGCCCACGCACCCATGCATTTGTTTGGGTTTCCTGTGCAGTCATATGTGATACCAACTGTGTCCCAGTTTCAACTCTGTACTACTTTGCAATTACATTTTCCTGATGCATAATGCTATATAATTTGTATGATAATCCAGTTCAGTTACTGATAGAACTATTTCAGTAAACTGCTTTGTTCCTAGTTTTGGCAGAACAAACTTTTTATACGAGAACAAGGAAGGGTATCTGGGGTTAAGGGGAAAAATCAATTTATATTTAACTACTGGCATTATCTACTAAACTGTTTGCATTATTTAAATATCTAATGAATATACAGAGCATACTTTTGAGGTGTATTCCTGGGGGTTCTTACAAAATGTATTTCAATGATGTCTCAAAATGTGCTAAATCCACAATTGATTTTAGAAAAAAGAAATTCTATACTCCATTTATCCGAGTTCATTGTTGGTGTTCTTCATTCAACGTTTACATGAATTTTTTTTTCTAGCACAGCCAGAATTAGAAAACTAAAATATTGCCATTTACTTAAGTGCTTGTATGGATTTAGCATCAGGAAATAAGCCGGTTACCAAACAATCTTTTATAATTCTGAAGGCTTTTTCTTTTTAAAAATGTTAAATTCATGTGAACAGATTGTTAACTGTACACAAGTATGGTAACGAGAGCCCACCATCAATATCGAAGCCTTTGCTTGTTTATTCTACAAAGTCTAGCTATAATCAAACAAATGGTCATAAACTGCATGATGTTACCTACCAACATATCTGCATCAAGGAAGACACATTTTGAGTACTCTGTTAGTGTCCAGCAGTGAAGCTTCGTGAATGTGATCCCCAGTTCTGGTCGCTTGAGGAGGGACAGGTGGGCAGAATCTCCAGAATCCAGGACGTCTACACTAATCACTTTGTTGAATACACCATGCAACAGGGCTCTGTGGGAATTGTAATACATTTGGAAACATACCTTTTGATTTCATTATCTATTCAACAAAGGGATGATGCATCCTACCTATTCCCTGGTTACATCACAAAGGCAATGATCTAAAAGTATGAACGAGATCTATCATGGTCATGGGAATAGGGACGCTTTCAGGGAAAATTTTTGAACTTTACTCAACTCTTCTCTTCTAATGTGACACCTTGTATA
>JAUUDZ010142831.1:0-18796 GCA_032361705.1 Panulirus versicolor | reverse complement strand
TATACCCCTATAAATCAAGGATCAAAAATCGATAAAATCACTTTGATTCTAAATTATTTCATTATGAAATCTGTAAGAGACTACAAAAGGATTTTATACTGATTTGTGACGAGGGTGTTCTATATTGCTTATGTTCTACATTACTCATGGTGTACAGCAGTGTACACCATGGTTATGCTCTCACACCCCTAAGTACCTCATGAGAAGTGTAAATGTACCCCAGTTTGGAAGCCCCTACTTTAAACAAAGTTCAAAAATCAATATGAAAAGGGTTAAAAGATTCAGCTCAGAGCTAATTAACATATACATACAACTAAGGTAATCTCACTTTTGTTTCACATGTTTAGCAAGAAAATGGTATCACCACACTTCATCCTCATTTCACACAGAGCCACATCCACAAAAAATATCAAACAACCATGTTGACATCACAAAAAAATAGACAAACTCCTAGGTGTATTTCAAAATACTGTCATACATTTCTACTTCTGTCATAAATGCTGTTCACGAAAAATACAGAAAAAGTAATACTGTACCTATGGACAGCAAAATCTTCATGTGCATAAATAACAGTACAAACTGATGGAAGACCATCCCTTCCTGCACGACCAATTTCCTGATAGTAAGATTCATGGTTGCTTGGTGCCCCATAATGAATGATTCTTCGAACATCAGGCTTATTTATTCCCATTCCAAAGGCAACTGTAGCAACTATGAGGTCTACCTAAATATACAAATAAGAGAATAACAGTTAATAATGTGAGGGTACCAATCCAAAACCCTTTTTGTAACTTCACTTAAAAAGGAGTATTAAACTAATGAAGACCTACAACTTCCAAAGACCAATGAATATGATATTATATGGAAATAACATGATATTAAACAAGGAAAATGGCGAATATGTATGAAAAACATTATATGTCAATGATATCCTATGAGGAAATGCACCATTTGCTCCCATGAAAAGATCACTGTACAAAATTTTCCTTACAACTGTCTCCTCTGTAGAAAGATGGCTCACACTATGAATCCACAGTTGAAGTATAACAATAATCAAGTATATGAACAAACACAATCAGCTTAACTTACTCCCACACACCCTAAAAATACACTACTGCCAATGTAATAAAGTATTATGCTGTACATGTTAATTCTCTTGCTTTGAAAAATTCTGTATTTATTAGGCATTATATCAAGAAAACCTTTCTGATAACTCTCAGGTCGGTGGCTGCTAACTACCTACTGCCTATTACTATAACAGATTCATTATCATATTAAAATATTTCAGTTCATTCTTCAGTTCCTTTACCTTTTCATCCAAGGGAAATGACTTTTGATTCTGTTCCTCTACCACTGCCAGTAGCTTTTCAAACCTTAAGGTCCATGCTTATTCATCACTCAATTCCTCTCTAGCACTTTCTCCTACAGTTTCAAAACATTCAAATACTTTTCCTTATCTGATTTCATTGCTTTTTTCATAATAGCCTAGATTATTTACTACTAGTAACAATCCTTACTAGCCTTAAATTTCAGTAAAACAGTAATGATAACCTATCTAAATCACTGATGCCCATGTCCTTTGGGAATTCCCTCAAGGGGGTGGCCATGGCAAAAGAGTCTCCATACCTGTTGGACTCCTTACAACTTCAATCCAACACTTCTTATCGTACCTTAAAAATGGTGTGCATTCATGCGTAAACAACAGATGAAGTTTTATTTCTTCAAAGAACTGTTAACCATATTCTATGATAGTAAACTTCTAGTTCATCTTCAGATTCATCACATATTCTGAGAAGTAAATGAACTTGACAGTAAACAGACGAAAACAAATACTACTTACCTTGTCATATACAAATTCTTCATGAGATGACTTGCGTGCATCTATTGTCATTCCAGAATGATACATCCTACAATTTACTCCTGACCCTGTAAAAAAGGATGAATCATTCAAAGTATACATTCATATTACCATATCAACTTATTAGTTATTTATAAGGCTTTTCATGCAGAGTAAAATGTAAGTTTCAGGCATGAAATACCACTGCTCTACTACAGACAGAGCCCAGTGACTATAATAAAGAGAAGTCCTTGCATGCAAGCATGCACAGAAGGGACTGAACCATCAATATGCATCCTTAAAGAAGGATGCATTCATGATAATTCACCCTTTTCAATGACCAAATTGATTAGGTTGGCTGATGCTCATTAACAGAGACCCAGTAGTCACACAGCTATTTATCCATGTCTTTAACATCATGGCAAGGTGCTAAGGCAAAACCAGATGGCTAGCATTCCTCATAACTTACTAGACACTTTAATCTATCCCTAAGGCAAATATCTTAAGTTGGTATAGAGGGCATAGGAAAATAAACAGATGCACACAGGGTTCTGCCAATAGAAATGTTTTCTCATACTTCAAAACCTACATTTCTTACCACTGGATAGAGGTCTATTAGAAACTAACAACCAAAAAATATAAGAAAGAAAAAAGATAAAACAGGGAATTTCAAGAGAATTACTCTTGACAACAACTTTGCTCTTTGCTCAGGATTAAACTGTAATGAAAGTATCATATCCAGGAAAAAGTATTCTCATCTGGCTCTTTCTTCTGTTCCTTTTGGTACAAGAAGAGGATTTTCAACCTCCAACTCCCACTCCTATTCTACAACACACACATGGGCAGTAATCTTTTTCTTATCCCTGGGGTAAAATTATATCAAAGTATATTCACTAAATGGGAGAATAATGCATGTAAGGACTGGGATATGTAGAAACTCTTGCTGAGGTTACTCACTCATTGGGAGTTCTTGGAGAATATGAGCATCAGAGATATAATAAACACATATAGATACTAATAAACACAGACTACAGCTAGAGGCAAAAAAAAAAAAAAAAAAAAAAAAAAAAGGACAAGAGAGAGAACACAAGAACAACTCTTAGGATGGGGGAAGTATAAGAATTGCAAGTGAGGCTACAGAAAGTGATAAAAATAAATCAGCATTGGGAGACAGAGCATCTAAAGGTAAAATACCTCTCTCAATAATGCTTGAACTTCAATAAACAGAACTCATAGATAAATGTTATCGATCAAATATCCAGACAATCTATTTTCATGTTTCTCAAGGACATGTGATAAAAAAACAAGAAGATTATAGAGGTTGACAATATAAAGATAGTTGTGGCAAAACAGATACAGTATGAGGGTATGCACACCTGAACGTGGACAACTTAACCATATCACAAGCACTTAAAACATTTCTATACTAACCTCTCAATGCTTCTGCTACTTCTTTTGTAGCCTTTTTTGTGGGACAGTAAACAATTGTGGGTCCCTCTGGAGAGTATTTTCCATTTTGATCTTTTATCATAAGAGGAAGAATATCTAATGCAACATCCTTTTTTTTCATCCTCACCTCAAAATAAAGGTTTGGTCTGTCAAAGCTTGTGATGGTCACAACAGGTAATCTGGATGTAAAGGAAACAATATGTATGGGTACATCATTAGCACTAGTAAGAGTCGAATAAACAGCAATACATAATACATAATCATTAAAAAAATGGGATGAAACTCCTTTATAGGAGAACCTAAAGGCAGAAATCATTCTAAAGGCCTGGATCAAGCAGTTATGAAACAACATGGAAATGAGAGGCTTTAACATTAAAATGTTGATTTGCCATGATATAAAGTTACCAATTCCATTCAGATGCACACCTCACACCTCCATAAATATTTACTGAAATAAAGCACAATTCTTTGCACCTCAAATACTTTTGAGTTACACAGAGAAGGAAACTTAAAGTTTAAGTTCATAAACATAACTGGAAGAAAACAAATACAGGTGTAGAATCTTGAATCTGTAATGCCTGTAACTAAGCAAGAAGCACACCATCATTTTTTGGGGGGGCTTGCAGATTGTGGTCTAAATGCATCATAACCTTAACAGAGTTAGGTACATCTAATTTAGATTTAAATGTTATCTAACTATCTATTTACATGTCTGATGCCTGCTCCCTTTCAGAACACCCTCAAGGAGGTGTCCATGGCAGAAGAATCTTCATAACTGCTGAACTCCAGTGCTGCTTCTTAGCCTTTAGTGCCACACCATTAACTACCTGTTTATGAAATAACTTCTTGCAGGTAAGAGCAGGTGGTCAGACACCAACTTCAAGACTTTTACCCATATATGGGTCTCAGGGCAGCATGAGAAATTGCAAAACCAATGGATGCTCATTCTAATCATAAACACATAATCTCTGATTCTGCATAAGCCCTAAATAATTGTTATTTCTAAGCCTAAATTTCATTGACAGTTGATGAGCCAACACTATATTCTCTTGTCAAATCAGTATGCCTCTCTATGCTCTGCAATTACTGACAAATGCCCATTTGTCAGTAATGTTTCCCTTCTTTGTCACAGCAGGATCTGTCTAATAATATCCTGCCATAACTGCAGGATGACAAAAATATCTAAGGACAAAACCAAAACAAATGATGAGAGTGAATCATGGAAATGGTTAATAGCAGCTAAAGCTTCCTCAGCAAAAGACTGTAAACAATGCCTCAAGGTGGTGGCATTCAGGAACTAATTTGGTGGTGGGATCAAGCATCAAGAATAAGCCAAAATATAACATATGAAACCATGTGGATACTGTTTATCACTGTCAATGTTATGTATGTCTCGGAACCCTTACATGGTGCTCTTGCAGTTTTAAGGCTGTGCTCCATAAAGATGCACAGCAAGGTGAGCTATTTTGGGGTGAGAAAGTCCTTGACAACATTGTTCACTTTTCCTGATGATAATACAGCTTTCTCAAATGTGATGTCTCACTCACTTATTACCACTTGCAGGCAGAGTCTGCTGAGAACTAAGAATCCTGGTTACTACAATATGCATTTTCTATCTAGAAAAACTGGAATGTACATGAGAACCTTCCAAGTAACTGACTGCTGAATAACAACACTTATCTTCCAAGTGGATTTAAGAGAAAAGTATGTAATGAGGTGGCTAGAGAGAAAAATTAATTAATGGATGGAGTTTTGAAATGGCACAGGCATTTGATGTGGAATGGTTCTGGAAGGGAAAGAAAGATGTGAAGTGATGGCAAAAAGAGGAGAGACCAAAGGCTGAGTTATCGGGAAAGTTTTGTAGCCTACTTCAGAAAAGATAAGAGTGAAGGGTGACCTGATTACAACAGGCAGGGTAAAATAACTAAAAGATATATTATTAAGCAAAAAACTTGTCAAAAAAGAAGTCTGGATGAATGGAATAAATGACTTGCGGTTAATGTAGACAGCAAGTAGAAATTTAAGAAGTTGTATGATAATGTTCAAGAGATGGGGCCCCATGCATATAAATCTACCTCCCTGTATATCAAAAATGGTTAATTACACGAGGAACAATGCGGATGAAAGTGGAGTTTGCATAAAAGACTGAAAGGGATTGTGCAATGACAGAAATATACAGAGAATCTACACAACCCACTATTCTGGACAGAGGAAGAGGGCATACTGATGTAATGTAATTTTGTTACATTAATCATAAAAATGAAATTAAACTAAAATAGATAAATAAAAAAAGACTTTAACGTACCTCAAATTTAGAGAAGAGCATATGTCTTGGCGTACACGTGGGGTTGCAGTTGCTGTCAGAGCTAAGATTGGTACCTTTGGAAAATTTCGCCTCAAAGAACCAAGTCGTCTGAGGAAATACAATGATTTAGTACATATACTTTGAAACTAGTACCTCAGCTATTGTAAAATATCAGTGATACACTTCTCAATTGTAGCAATTCCAACACTACACTTTACTGTATATACAGGATAACCATTACATTTGTGTACTAATCAAAGGAAACTGGAAGACTGAAAAGTATCATAAACTTAATAAGCCTCCAAAGTAAGAACGAACTTGGGGAAAACATAAGCAGGGAGAAAAACCTTATTCATTTCAGAAAGATAATTCAGATTAGTGCCATACAGTATTTGTAGTGCTTACTAGGGCTGAACATTAATCAAGCTCAATCCTGGTATATATTCTGTTAATGTGTAACCTACACATACTATCTGGCTACAGTCCATGAAACAGAGTTTCCCTACTCACCATAAAACTTAGGACTACAAATCACATAAAACCTATAAACTCCCTCTGGTTAACAAGAGTGGTCTTCTATCTAGAAAAAATATGATAATATAAAGACTTGATATGGTAATAAATCTATGCTAGACATGTGGAAACAAGTGGTTAACAAAAGTGGTCTTCTATCTAGAAAAAATATGATAATATAAAGACTTGATATGGTAATAAATCTATGCTGAACATGTGGAAACTAACTATAAACATTATCTTGGCCTTAGTGAAACCATCTGAAGAACTCTCCAGAAGACTGTCATTACTAATGAAGCAACTGAGAGATATCTGCTGTAGTCAGCAATCTACTGCTCAAAGAACCTACACCAACTGAGAACCCCTGACAGAGATACCTGCTGTAGTCAGCAATCTACTGCTCAAAGAACCTACACCAACTGAGAACCCCTGACAGTATGTTTCATTGTGTTCTAAACATGATTTAATGTTCTAAACACAATTTCAGTAAAACTTAATACTCTCAACATGAATGAGAGAAAACCTGACAGAAACATAGCTGACCCCTTGACACCACACAGAGAGTATCCCACAGATCTGGAGTATCTGTGGACAAAAGAGGTGGCACAGCTCCACAACCCCCTAAGAAATTCTTCAAGAGGCCACCTCTCTAACACTGTGGGCATAAGCATTATACACATGCAAGGATCTCGAGGAAGTGTGGTTCACACATGTGGCAATGTTTCTGCCTGAGAGAGAAAAATTAAAGGTAAGAGAGAAACAAATGGATCCCCCCCCCCCACCCCAAAAGAATAATCAACAAAGGAATCCACAAGTTTCCCAGATCCTACTCCTTCCATCTAAAAATAAGGATGTCCTTGTTGGCATACTGGCTATATTTTCACTGCAAGAAATCCTGATGACAGACTTAAGTGCTTGTGACAGGACATGGCACTAAGTTTTCTCACTCTATCACACGTCTAGAATGATGAGGACCAGGAACTTGATGAGTAAGACTTTAGCAGGGAAACTTCATAAGAATGCATTAGATTGCAGAAAACCTAGAACCTATCTTAAGTGACAAAGTAGGTTACAGAGCTAAAGCTCCAGATTCAATGGGAAAAAGGAATGCAACAGTTTATCATGAAAACAGGTACCTTTTAAAGATGCAAGAAAAATCATTCGACTTGTCACAAGGTAATAATTTTGAGAATAACAACAAAGGTATCATTAGTGATTTATGTCTCACACAACAAATCAACATGGTGAACAAAGAGAAACATACAAAAAAAAAAAGAGTTTATACTGAGTGTAAGTCCATGTTTCACAGCAGATTGCTGTCCAGGGAATATGGATGAACATGAGTGAAATGAAAGGCTGCATGCACCTATTCCCCACGGAGTAACTGAGAATGGAGTTCAAAAAAACAGAGATAAATATAATAGAAAAATACAACAAAAATGTAATGGTTAAAAAAATCCTATTCAAGTATCAACCCAATCAAGAAAACACTTGCATCAACACCCTGAAGATGTAGGACTAAATAATTTTAGTTTATGTCAGGAAGTTGGCTTATACTGTGCACACAAGAGAACAATCCTTTGAGAGGGCAGAGATTATGGATTTAAGGAAATGAAAAGAAAGAAGTTGAAAAAAATATGTTTCATGGAAATAAGAATTGAGAAAAAAAAAAAGACTATTTTCATGGTTCATGGTTTCGGTGCATTATACACGACAGTTAGAGTGGATGCGAGTGAATGAAGCAAATTCTTCACCAGTTCCTGACCCTGCTTTGCAAATGCAAGAAACAGTGAAAATACATGAAAAAATACTGATGGTCTTTGGACTTGGCTGAAGAAAGGATTCAGGATGTGACAATATGGCTATAACTGATAGAGCTCATAGATGTAACTATAGCTAAAGATTACAGATATTACGGAGCTAGTTTCAAGGCACACCAACATATCAGGTTTCGAGTCTGATCAAAATCTAAGTACATGATATACCCAAAGCCGAACATGAAGTTAAGGTCTTTGGACTAAGGCTTCTGGATCATTACCAACCTGTAAGCAATCCTGAAATCATGTCCCCACTGACTGACACAGTGAGCTTCATCAACTGCAAAGAGGGTAATTCCTGCTCTATCCTTGAGGGTCATTAGAATATCCAAACAGGCTGGTCGAAGGGAAAAAGAAAAAATTAAATCTTTTAATCTTCTGAAACTATAAAAATGAAAATGGTGTAACTAAATGGATACATGGGTTATGATGACTACACATTATGATGACTATACAAGTTAAATCAAGTACTGAAAAAGCAGTTTAGCTATATAATATAGAAATGATTACTTATCTTCTACTGCAGTGACATTCTATTAATTCATCCCCTAATATATCCTCTAAAATCCATCCTATTACCCTACTATAAATCTTCCTCTACATCACCTTTGTCTCATCCCATGTGACAACTAGTATCTTAGTTATACTCTTCAGAAGCCAAAACTTTCTGATAATTTTATTCTTCTTTCTTTCATGATTGTTCACTATTTTCTGCATGAGTGAGGTAATGTTCAAAACAAATGACTGACCCTTAGAGTAAGAGGAAAAAAATATCGTATGGCTCTTTCCTGTTTCATCTTTAAAAGAGTAATACAGTAGGGGAAGATTTTCATCCCCTACTCCTGCCCCCTGCCCCTTGTATTTGCCTTCTAAAACATTCTGGAAACGTGTAGGTAATATTCTTTCTCTCCTGTCCCAAAGGATATCCACTTAATTCATATAATCTCCCATTAGGATAGTGACAGTTTTAATTTTACTCCTTCCTCACTCCATCCTCTCTCTGAATTCCTCATCCATTTTCCAGAAAAGTGTGGACTCCATCCTTCCATCGGGGCCTGAACATACCGGAGGGTGAAAGGCGTACAAGGAATAGTCAACTGGAACAATGTGGTATACCAAAGTCTATGTGCTGTCAACAGACTGAAACAGGGCATGCGAAACGTCTGGGATACACCATGGAAAGGTTTGTGGGGCCTGGATATGGATAGGGAGCTGTGGTTTTGGTGCATTAGGGAACCCTAATGCATGTATGTGCATGTATCTATATATTTGTGTATATGAGTAGATGGGTCTTTCTTCATCTGTTTCCTGGCACTATCTCATTGATGCAGGAAAGGGCTATCAAGTATAATAGAAATAACAATAGAATATATATACATAAATACATAAACATATACATTTATATACATTAGGTAGTAGTCAGTTTAAACATTTGGTAGGAGCCTCTGCAAATACTGCACTAGAGTTGCCTACTGCTAGCGGCCTGTTAAAGGTGAGGCACTAGAGGCTATAAAGCGGCACCAGAAGTCTCTAGTTATGGAGATTCTACTGCTATTGCCATCCCCTTGAGGGAGTTCCAGTTGGAAAAGGCATCAGAGATATATAGAGAGAGATAACCATTCATACTTGCTCACCTTTATCCATCCCCGGCACAACCTTGACCCACAGGAAACAGCAACGCCACTCCCTATTTCAGCAAGATAGCACTAGGAAACAGACAAAGAAAGGCCACATCCACTCACAATTCAATTTCTAAAAGAGAAGGAAAAATGAGTCTAGTCATACTTAAACCCTTATAAACAAAAAGCCACAAATTACACAATGATCAATAATTTTTTCCTACAATTTTTATTGCTGACAAATTCATGCACCTTAAATGGTAACCCTTGCATATTCATTTAGTCTTTTTTAATCTTACAGTAGGGTCTGCCTAATCCCCTTCTAACTTTCAAAATCACTGAACTCTAGTTTTCCAAAAGAAAAGAAAATCAACTTACAATCAACAAATTCTGGTGTTACATATATGACTCTGTATCTGTTGGCAAACATGTCCGAATAAACCTCTGCTTTATTCTTCAGGGCACTTCCCAGCAAGCATGCTTCAATATTAGATGCCTGATAGACAAGAAAAACTTTATCAGGATATACTATTGTTTAAAAATCAGACGTTCTACATTACAATGGCTTTTGTTAGCAAATTCATTGAAAGAAGTCAATAATAAACATACTGACTATACAATATACAAATCATTCCCAAAGTAACATGCAGAAGTTATGTTCTTTATCAGGCACTTTAAACATTGGTTACAGTTCTTGAATTTCCTTTAGAATGCATTCTTTAATTACCTGAAAACAATAAATGATACTCTTCAACTGGGAAATTCAACATGAACTGCGTACATAAACTGAATGGACGTTCCACAACATAAAATTGAATATAACCAAAGATGGAAAACAATTGTGTCAACAAGTAGGGAATCCCAATGAGAAAAAAATAAATAAATAAATAAAGGTATCTTGAATTTCCTTTAGAATGCCTTCTTTAATTACTTGAGAACAATAAATGATACTCTTCAACTGGGAAATTCAGCATGAACTGCATACATAAACTGAATGGATGTTCGACAACATAAAACTGAATACAACCCAAGAAGGAACCCTAATGAGAAAAAAAAATTAAAACAAAAAAGCCACAGAGGTCTCAGAATTACTGGTATAAACATTTTCAAACTGCATTTCAGTGTTAGTAAAATAAATGAAAAAGGTGTGCAGCGGCAACTCACTTGGCACTCAGGCTTCACTCTTACACATTTTAACACACTGTGCTGTAACCTCTACAAAACTTCTACATAAAACTTGAATGCAAGCAAAGAATGAAATACACTTCTGACATGATTCTTTTCAGTGTTATAAGAATACCTTTGAAATAGTAGTTAAATACTTATTCTCAAACTCGAAAAACATGAATTTTGAGGGCTAGAAAGAAAAACTTAGACGAGTAATGGTTAACTAAAAACAATGACTGCTTTTTTATTCAAAAAGTGGCATTAACTTTTAATTTACATATTGATGCTCATAGTATCCTGATTCATAACAGTGGACTGATGTTCATAGCAGTGTACAAGTTAACCAAAAACTGGGTCTGAATTATTCTGAATGTTTGCCTCACTGGAAAACAGGAGCGAATGGTGAAGCAAGTGTAATTTTTAGCTGAAAAACAGCTTTATGACCTATTCATGACTCTTCAATGAAAGTTCTAGTCATTCAAACCCATGTGTCTTTAATATGAATGAATAAATATTGGTAGGATATCATAAATCCATAATCTCGGCTAACAAGCAAAGAACAGACTTTGCATTTGTATGGATTTTGAAAATATATACACTGCATTAGCAATAGGTTGTTGTGGTCTAAACACATCATACCTGTGACAGAACTGCATACCTATCAGAGGTTTCATATGTTTCTTTCATTTGTAATACATATTAATGTAAACCCTACATGAAATACTTACTAAGCTTTTCATATCACTGCTGAAAACTCATGGTCCAAATTACTGGTAACTCTGAATGCTCTGAAACACAATTTTGGGAATTGATGGATTACAGACAAAGGGATTTTTATCATTCTATCCGTCCATATCATCCAGACACTTTGAATGATTATCAGGCAAGCATACTACACTTTTTCCCTACCTTGAGGGACAGCACTTGGTCTTCCATAAGGGAAATAAGAGGTGATACCACCACAGCTATTCCACCAGAATACACTGCTGGGAACTGGTAACAAAGGCTCTTTCCATATCCAGTTGCCATTACTACGCAGTTGTCATGACCCTGGAAGAAACAATGATGAATACAGTAAGAAATACCAAAAGGAGAAATATGTCATTATGTAAAAATACTGAGGGACAAGGAGCACAAAAGGAAAAGACATATGAAACTGTTGCACAGCACTGTTTATGGTGAGTGGAAAAGAAAAGGGTATATATATTGTATTTCATGACAACTGCATTTGAAAACACATGTGATTAAAAAGTCTGCATTTTTGGGGATAAATTAGAAATACTATCCATGTATCTGTTGTGTTTCATAGGATAATGACTATAATGGGTAAAAGTATGGGGGCTGAAAATCCTCCCCTTTGTATAATTTCTTTCCAAACAAAGGAACAAACGATGAAGCCAGGCAAGGATTTCTCTTCTAACAATCACTCATTTGCTTCCAATGTTACCTTAAAGAAAGTAAACAGCAAGCTGGTATAGAAAAAAGTCCATCTTTTAACGGAACTACAAGTCATTAATTATGCCTTCTGCTATCCAGTACTGTCTTCAGTTGGACATCTGACAGAAAACCTTTCTGTATTGTAAAAATAAAAATAAAAAAAATAAAAAAAAAAAAACTGAAATTCAACGGTAAACTCATACAAGTCTTTCTCTCACCAAACTTTCTTTTCCAATTCTCACCAAATCCAACACTGACACTTACTTTTGCTCATCAGACTTCTGTAGCTTCAGGTTTCAGTCAATGCCTTAAAACTGACGGGTAGGTGGGAAGTATTTCACATGCACACTTAAGGGTCACATTCTTATGAGTATCATTGCTTACCATTATCCTAGACATAAAAGTTTTAATATAACTTGCAGTCCATTTCATAAATAAAACAGAATCTAAAGCAAGTTAAAAATTGGAATCTGTTAAAGCTAACTGTAATAAACAACTTTTGGTTATCCGTCAGTAAAACGCCTTGGGGATGTCTTAAGTTAGAAAAAGGATAATGATCTGGAATATGGGAGTATAAGAAAGGTAAAGGTGCACTTCACCTGTATACTGAATATAGGATAAATATCATTCCACATGTAGTGATAATGTTAGAGAATCACAAAAAATTTATTGGAAAAGGAGAATCTCAAGAAATTAAAAAAGATGTTCCTATTAAAAAAAAATTACGTCAAGAAAATTCTAAGCTCTTAAGCATTTCATTCACAAACAACCAAAAACAAAGAGGAATGAGGAGACAGATTTCTAATGCTTTTTAAAATACCTGTAAAACAGTATGGATGATTTTCCATTGCATGGGACGAAAGGCTGTATGACCAAATGACTCTTGAAGGACAAGCAGGTGGTTTTCTGATGGTGCAGGAATTCCAGGTGGAAGAATATCATCATTATCATCTGCTGACACAACCGTCTCATCCTACAACATAAATTCAAATTTGGCAATATTTAACAAATTTCTGAATGCCTTGAAAGACTTCTTTCTCTACTGTTATTATAAACCATTCATTTGACTAGCACCTAAGGTTGGCATTCTCGCCTAAGTCTGGTAAGCCAACAAAATCACAGTGGAATGATCACAACTCCAGTGTTACATAACCTGACACAACTATGGCAGTCATTTGCCCTTGCTTAAACAGTCTGCTAATAAAATTCTTAGTATAAAGACAGACCATTATGATCCTTCTTTCTCCCATGAACAGCAAAACTGTGGAACTCCCTTCCTTTTATTTTCCCTTCTTCCTATAACCTTTCTACCCTTAAAAATCAGGTCTACCCCAGTTTTCTTTCACACAAAATTACTATGATTGGGGTATGTTTTGCCTCTGCTAAGTCAGCCACAATAAACAAAAATCAACTCAGTTCACTACTTTTAGCCATCTTCAGAGAAAAAACTTTCAGAGTGCAAGAGCTAGTATAAAACCAACTGTTTGTATTTCTCTGCATATATGCACCACAAAGTGTCCATAATTACATATGAAAAGCATACTGTTCACACAAATATTAGGGAGAGTAAATGACAAGAATGAGGAGGAAACTGCAATGTTTCTAAACTACAGGTCATGTATAATACTATATGGAAGGCTGGTTCCAGAGTCTAGATGTTAGCACTGCCATACAAAAAGCCAGTAGTGAAACTTTAATTTTTTCATTCAATCCATCCCTTCAGGTGAAATGAAGATAAATAAATCTTATTAGAATGTATGCTATCATAAAACAATATTGAAAACCTAAGTTTCATTTTTTAAGTCTAAGCTGACAAATAAGCCTACAATAACTTCTTTGTAAAGCTAACTACACATGCATTATTGTGTACAAATGCAAATGTATAAGTGACCTCTAATAAAGATATCCCAGACAGGTGTAACATGACAGGTAAAGTTGTTTAGGTAAAGGAATTATAAAAAGATAAGAAACTCTGGTGAGCCTGTATCACCACCTGGCCAGTAAGACCAGGCAGCCATATTTGATGTAAGTTCGACATTATATGAGGAAACTTGATAAAGGACTATCCATCAATCATTTCTGTAAAGTTTGGTTCAATATACACAGTAGTTTCCAACACATAGATTTATGAATTCTCAGCTAAAGAGACATCGTTTTGCCTAATGGAAGCCATATCTGATGGCGAATCAGCAAAAAATGAAAATAATGATAAAAGACCTTCACACAGCAATTCCAAAAGTTATGCTTAACTGACGTGGTGGTTTCCAATAGAAGATTTAAAATCATAAAGGTTTAAAGACAGACAACAGATAACACTTCAGTAATGATAACAGCCTATCAGATGGGCTTAAAACCAACAGAAGAAAGAAAAGGAAAAAACTGTGATGAACATTATTTGTATGATTATGCTGATTCTGAAAATATATGGAATACAGCTTTCACAGCATGAAATGAGAATGTAACTAAAGGATAGCAAATCTTGTAAATGTACATTTCTCTCATCAGTGTCTATCAATATGAATATTTCTGCAACTGTCTCTATCTAGTTTTAAAAAAAGATGGAAAATTCATATAAGAATCAAAAATAGTTTCACCAACAATAACAATATGAACATTCAGAATCTAACATCTGATATCAAGAAAACTGCACAGCTTTCTTTTTAGAAATAAAAACTCACCGGCAAAGGCTGTGACTGATCCGGAACATCCAAGATACCCTCATCAGCATTTCCAAAGATTTCTTCCAGTTCATTCTGAGATATATCATTCTGGAGACTGTCTTCCTCATCATATGCCTCAGCCATCTCCTCAAAATAATTGTCCTCTAACAGTGCTTCTGTAGCACCAGCTATTTCATCATCTTCTGCAGTAGCTGCCATGATGATGATATAAACCTACGAAATAAAATTCATATCTATACATAATCATCATTGTAAGAATATATCTGTATAAAAGCACCTAACCATAACTCACTGTTGATTTCTCACACTTGATCACAAATTCCCTCGTCAGCAAGGTAGCACCAAGAACAGATGAAAGGCTTCATCCGCTCACATTCATTCTCTAACCTGTGATGTTTAGTGCACTGACACAATACTCCCTATCCACAAACAGACCCCATCAACCTTTCCATTGTTTACCCCTGACGCTTCAAATGCCCTGGTTCAGTCCATTGACAGCACAACAACACCAGTACAACATAATCTAAATTACTTAATTTTTTGTACACCTTTCACCCTCTTGCATGTTCAAATCCTGATCACTCAAAATCTTTTTCACTCCATCCTTCCATCTCCATAATTTTTTTTTCATACTTGATCGCCATATCCTGCATTAGCGAGGCAGCACCGGGAACAGACAAATAAAGGCCACATTTGCTCACATCCATTATCTATCCACTGTGAATGCACCAAAACCAAGTCCCACAGACCTTTCCATGGTTTACCCCATATGCTTCACATGCCCTGGTTCAGTCCAATGACAGCACATCAACCCTCGTAAGCCACATTTTTCCAATTCACTCTATCCTATGCACACCTTTCACCGTCCTGCTTATTCTGACCCTAATCCCTCAAAATCTATTTCACTCCATCCTTCCATTTTCAATTTGGTCTCCCTATTCTCCTTATTCCCTCCACTTCTGAGACATAAGATCTTCTTTGTTAACTTTTCCTCAATCATTCTCTCCATATGTCCAAACCATTTCAACACACCCTCGTCAGCTCTCTCAACCACTCTATTACCATATCTCTCTCTTGTCCATTCATTACTTACTAAATCAAACAACATTTCGTACTCAAACATCTCATTTTGAACACATCCACCCTCCTCCATAGAACCTCATTTGTAGCCTAGGCCTTGCATCCATATAACTGGGATTACTATCCTTTCAAACATACCCATTTTCACCCTTCCAGATAATGATCTTTCTACATATTCTTCAGCACTCCCAAAACCTTCACCGCCTCACCCACCGTACGACACACTTCCATTAACTGCCATATCTGCTCCCAGGTATCTAAAACCACTTCACCTCCTCCAATATTTCTCTATTCAAACTCACACCCCAACTAACGTGTCCCTCAACCTTGATATATCAAATCATTCACAATCTTTTTCACTCTGTCCTTGCAACTCCAGTTTGGTCTCCCCCTCCTCTATGCTCCCTCCACTTCTGACGTATATCCTCTTTCTCAACCTCTCCTCTCATTTTCTTCATACGTCCAAACCATTTTAGCATATCTTCAACTCTCTCAACCACACTCTTTTTATTACCATACCTTTCCTTACTCTGTTATTACTTAATCAAACCACCTGACATTGCACAACGTCCTCAACCACTGAAACTAGCTCCGAGAAATTGCTTCTTATGTTTTGAGCGCTTTATATGATATAATCTGATTGCAGAAATGCCTAGAAAAGACCAATTTACTTTATTTTCATTAAAGTAAGAATCATATCATGAATATTGTGGGGTTCACTGAAGTAAAGCTGATTATACACTCATAAAAAATTAAAAGAACCTTAGAAAACCCCACCTACCCTCCCGTGCAGTAAATATTAATCTTACTGTTCATAATATTGTCAAAATATACCAGCTACACACACACAGACACAGACACACACACACACACACACTGACAATAAAGATGTTCTCTTAACTTTTTATACACACTTCATTAATAGTTTGTTCAATTTAAAAAAAATATCATTTCATTTCCATGGTGCCCATAAACTAGTACTTTACTAAATTTCCCGTCAGTATATTTCTATTTAACCATACATTCCAACTACAGAATAAAGGTAGATGAGATTCTTATAAGCTCAGATGATTTTTAATATCTTTTTCTGGTTTTAATCAACCCCACATTTTCCCAGCCGTAATGATACTCATAATTACTCCCTTGATCATTCATAATTAAATCCAAATCTCCAAATCATGCTCAGCAAACTTGTCATTTTCTCTACCATGTTACCGATGTAATAAGATAGAATCACTCTTATATTTCACTATTTTTTCGGTTGAAAGACCAATTCAGCAATGGTGTCGACCTGTTCAGCTGAGCGAAGATTCGGGCACATCAGGTCACTGAAGTCCGTTACAATATTGTCAAAATACATCATACACTAATCTATTCTACATAGTCTCCTGCACACACTCACGATGACTTAAAAAGACTTAAAGTATAATGACAATATCATTTTAAGTCAAATGAATACAAGAAAAATAGAGGCTTACCTACATGTGTTGAGTGTTGGTTGTTTACAAACACTGAGTCTTTCCTATGCACGGGAGGGAGAAATGACGTCACATGTAGTGACAGCTTCTAAAACCTTCACATTAACAAATTTCACTTCTTATGAGATGAATTTACTCCTTCTTAAGTAAATTAATGATAAATATATTGATTGAATAATTTAGATGTTCATAGGAGATAAGTGATAGATCTCAGACTGGCATTTCACTATAGATACATGAAAGTATACAGGAAACGCCTTCATATTTCGCTAACACTAACTATATACTTCTCATGTTTAGTCACTATATCAAAAAAGTATTAAGATCTTCTAAAGAACATTTAGAAATAGTGGATCATTAGAATAAAATGAACGGTTTTAAAGCTGTATGATAATAAGATTCAAGGAATTGGGGCCCTAACGAGCGCAATCACCCTCCCAATAATGTGCAGAATGACAGATATCAATAATTACATTACTAGAAAATTAGCGAATGATACTGATACACAAGTCCGCAGGGATACGAGGATACTGGAATGATATCCTCTGAGTCTGGGCCACTGGGAGGCCTAAAAGAGGAAAGTTGAAAATAAAATTGATTGTTAACGGGTGGTATGTAAATCTTGCCGGACGCGCTGCTCGCTTTTCAACACAGTCCATGAAATTTCCTGTTTCATTTCAAAGGACTAAAACCTAGATTATTGTAAACCTTTGGAATGAAATTCATTCTTTTGTACATTACATTACTATGATGAATCTTAAGGGGCAAGGGACTATATAGGTTGGCCTTCATTAATAAAAAAAAAAAAAAACTAGTTTGCTGGGACGTTGGAACCTGGGCCACTTTCAACAGGGGTCTGAAGTTTCACATGTGGAAAACATCCTTTGTACCCAACCACATAAATAAGACTTGCAATAGAAATACTGACAAATTATATAATTAAAAGAAACGTGAACATCAAAGAGTTTACATTTAGTTTCTCAAGTGTCTGAAATTCGAGGGGAAATCCACATTGCCCATTAATTACTGCGGAAGAAAAGTTGAGGTTATGGTAATTTAGCCTCTCGGTTTACTATCACTCTATGTCAAATCAGAGGGAATTAGGAGGTTTGATGCTGATCAGAATTAGTGGTTATAGGCAGATGTAAGCTTCTCCCACTCTTCTTTGTTTTATATTCCTAATGATTATATATGTAATATTTCAAATTGCATTCTTATTCCAGTTAAAAACGTCTCCTAGTCATCGCGAGTCCATCCAATTCTGCTCCACCGCCCTTTGCAGAAGATAACCTTTTGTAATCTCTTCTGATTTAATGGGTGAATCCAGGAGAAAGGGAAGCCACACAAATTCCGGCTCAGGCGGTTTATTTGTAACGTTCTCATACTACCAGGCCTAATAATACATTATGATTA
>JAUUDZ010142720.1:0-18799 GCA_032361705.1 Panulirus versicolor | reverse complement strand
AGAGAGAGAGAGAGAGAGAGAGAGAGAGAGAGAGAGAGAGAGAGAATGACTCGTCGGTTTTCTCTAAATAACGATAAAAGAAAATCGTTCTGAATACAAGGCTCATGAAAGGTGCCAAGTAAAGACTTAGATGTATATACTGATGCATAAACCGATATTCTACTCTTGTTAATAGAGGATAAGTAAATGTTAACCGAGGCAAGAAGGATAGATACTCAGCTTTATCCTTTAGGGATGATCGACGAATGATAGAGAAAACACAGTAATACGTGGTGCTCTACGTAGGCGCCTTGTTCCTGGGCTTTCTACAGGCTGCTGTGCAGGTCCTTACAAGTCCTGGGTTCTGAAATCACTTCTATCGTACTTCTTGAATCATGTAGTTGTTTTCCATGTTCGCTGGTTGTCTGAACTAGCGGGAGGATGCGTCAAAAAGTCCTATGAAGCACCTGATCGAAGCTGTATCGACCCACCGACCCCTGTCTCGTGAGACTGAGACAGAAGGCTCGGTACAGCTTTGGCGAGGCGTGTACCAGAACTCTGGCCACTGACTATGCAGGAATTGATACATTTATAGGGTTTCTTTGATACACCCATTGCCAGGAGACTAATTAAACTCGCTTATCTACCTGAAAGCACAGCAGTTGCGGCACCACAGATAATAGGAATTTGGTAAAATACATTATATTCTTCAAGAATTCTGCCTACAGGCATCGGTGAGTCATTTCGATAGCGAGGAAGATAAAAAAAACAAACAAAAAAACACCATTATGTATTTTCAAACTTCGCTTTAAAAAATACACAAGTTACAGCTGTCATCCGTGTTGCAAAGAGTGAAAAACAAAATCAAAACTCTAGATACCTATACATAAAGGGGGCGACGACAGGCAATTGTTTAAACACAAGTTTGGGCAGTCGGGAGACCACGTGGAAATAACCGCTAGCTAGTACGTGATTCTCGCTTTCCAGTCCTCCCCAGAAATTAACGTGAGGAACTTTAACGTAACAGACAGAATGGTTGGTTTTGCATTTTTACTGTCTTTATGTATCAGGGCTGATTCAACATTCTATTTTTCTTGTATGAACGCTGCCCCGTAACTTCCAGCCTGCATACCTCGCCTGATGCGTGTGTGTGTGTGTGTGAACCGAGCAGTTAGTGGAAGCGGTGATGAGTCTCGCTATATTTGGGGATGACCCAACTCTGGCGCCTCCCCAGGCAGATATATGCTGGGTTACTGCATCTGCTTCTTCCACAATCTTATCTGCTTCAATGGTATCCCGACCCGTAAACATTAATCGGTTACAGAACGATATTACTTTATCATGCTATTGTTGGTGTACGTCAGAATGCTTGAAGAGTAAGATGGCCAAGATTAGTTATGATATACGAAGAAAACAAGACGAGGCTTATTTCAGAAATTTGATCTCAGTATAACTGCCACAAATGTAACCTTCCTATCTACTCGAACAAGATGTCGTCTTTATGCAATAAAAAAATCCAACGAGACATCAATGAATCATCGTCTAATGCTAATCTTTATGCATGAATAATTCTACTTAAGAGTTTATACAGGTTCATTGTCTCATTTATCACAGTGTATAATTGGGAGGATCCTATGTGTGACTAAGATGCGATGTAAATGTCAATGCATCTTAACCCTATTTACAAAGGAACGAAAAAAGAACGCCGGTCTTCACAACCAAATCTAAACAACTGGTTCCTGATCCTCTGTAACTGGTGCTTATCATGACGGAGGAACCTCTGGTAATTATTGTCAAGAGCTACACATGACAGAGGCTGGTGCTATCATGATATGTGATACGAAAGTTCCCATGACATCCCATTTACAGAAGCAGGTCAGCACCACTTCACATTTCACTGTCTGAATGCAGGTTCGCCATTGTTTCAAAATGGCATAAAATTATAAAATATGGTTTTAAATTCGACTTGTTTTCAGTATGGATTCCTGCACTGTCAACAGTATGGATCCATATACACCATCAACACGTTTAGCATTCCTTCGAGTTCGACAGTGTGACCACTTGGATATGATGAGAGCATTTGACTTAAACTATAAGGGTCAACTGAAAGGTCATGCCTTCGTACATGAGACGTGGTATCCTCTCAGGGGTCGTACTGTCGTGGTCAACAGATTAAGCTAAGTATATAGTCTTGTGTGTATCAAGCGCCTGAGAAAGTCCCCATCCTCTTCCTTTCCTGGCTTTTGAATGATACTACAGTCTGTGAACAATTAGTACTCCGTGGTCGGTGGAAACTTTTATGGACACTCGTCCAACTTAGGAAACACATCTTCCACATATTAGTGCCAAAGCTTTCACCTGGTGTTGAAGGTAGGCCATCAGAAGAGCCTGATCCGTCCACAGTAATTACGCCTAACTCAGGTTCTGTTTTGTTTCAGATGATGCAGAAGTGAATGACTGGCATTAGTTGCATCTTGCTTCCTGGTTGCACATTTCTCCTCTGGGCCAAAGCTGATGGCTTATTGTTCATTTGCATGTCTAAAGAAGTCGGGGAAGCCACGCTGCCAGTTTTGGCTCGGTATGAACGAGCTACTGAGGAGAATGTAATCATCTTTGTTATCGTCCTGAGATCAATAACGATGTTTTCTTATGGATGAACAGTGGCAGTCTGTTCTCATAATAGTGTCAAAGAATATCTCCGATATTTTCTCTCTCTTTTACAGAACTTTACTAACTGGTCTTCAAATATTGTGAGTTGAATGTATTACGTCAGAAACCTTGGGATCAACTATCTGCTTCCAGCAGGAATACCACAAGACTCTTCACCAGTCTGATTTTCTTGTCCGTGACAATGTCGAAACTCCTTACATTCTTAACAAATCATTTCTAACCCAAATTACTTCAAGCATATTTCCTCTGTTTCCAATAGTTCCAATCTTGAATTTAACGTCTTCTATGTCTACACTGCTGCTGCTTTTTTATTCCCTCCTATTTGGAAGACCCCGACTGAGGCGACTAAAAGATGAAAAATTACTGGACGATTTCCCATGTTGATTCTAAGAGAGCTGTATGCTAATTTCGAAATTTTTCTTTGTATTGCACCATATTCAAGATTTTAAGCCAAAGTTATCAATTCCTGTGTGTTCAATCTTACATTGAAAAAGTAACACCAATATGTTACAATATGTGTGTGTTTGCGTGTGTGTTTATATGTGATTATCAATTTGTGATTGCTTATTGTTCTTTACGGGGATGGAGTTTTACGCTCATGGGTCCCAATATCTTGAACTCTCTCTACTATTATACAACTTTTTAAACTTCTGTATGACGTTCGGATTTATTCCACGTGTGTGTATGTGTGTGTGCCATTCATCATTATGGAGGGACTGCGTATACATGATTTAGTTGAAAGTTTCTCAGTCATCCTGAAACTCGAACGTTTATCTTATTTCTTTAACTTTAGAAGGAAAAGTTGACCTTAGATATCACCATAATTGTTTAGTTTTCCATGTTCAAACGTAGCCGACAATACTTAAAAGACGTTTTAATTACATCTAAACTAAATAAATGTGAACAAAGTCCTGGATGAGAAAACCTGGAGTGACAGAATCCCGGATGACTGCTCCGTGATTCCTACATTGTGTCTGTGTCAGCGGGTCGGGTTGTAGGTTAAGGGATCTCAAGTCAGCAAGGTTAGGTAGGTAGGTAGTATATAGTATTTTGTTTCCAAACTGGGAAGATACAGCAACACAGTCAAAAGTGTGGACAGGATACACGTCATGTGACTGGTGGAGAAGGTCTAAACATCCACACTTGACGCTAACAAGACTAAAGCGCATGCTCATTTATTCATACTTCGGTTGTGTACGAAGAATTTGCACCATTTACGCACCAACAATGGTTTTCAGTTATGTACGGTGTTGTATACAAAATATATCAATTAGATAATTTTCTTTATCACAACTCACCTACAAGAGGGTTATTCCCCTGCGCCTATAACAACATCTAGCAACAAAGACCTTGTCATTGTGAACACAAGACCTGGAGTGGCTGGCAGACCTGTGGAGGAACAACCTCACAGACGCTGGTGACCGTCTGTGCCAAGATCAATCACCCGAGACATGCTTCGAGTGTCGTCTCGTACAATCCTGATGTTCTCCAGAGTCAGATTATGTACAAATCTTTGTCACTAAGTACTTTAGCCACGTTTAACCGGGGCTACCATCTGTTACGAATGTATCAGAAATGCGAGGAGACGAAGAGAGTGAGCAGACTTATGTGGTTTGCTCGTCCCTTTGGGTAAGCTAGAGTAATGGCATTCTTCAAGTTGAGAAACCTTCACATGAAATATAACTTGAACAAAATACAGCTAAAACGTCGAAATCCGAGAGAGGGAGAAAGTTCGCAGGTAGAGGAAGGAAGCCCAGAAACAATGCACCGCAGCGAAATTCATGCACGAACAAACACATTTACACCAACGGAGGAGCACGTGAAGGCTCTTCCGTCATGGAAGCGGAGGGTGTTGAGGGATCGGGCGCTGACCCGGGAAGCTCCAGGAAGGGATGCCTACATCACCCTGCCTTCATTAGATGAGTGAGCTGTTCTGCTGTGCCTCAGGCCCTTATTACCCATGTCTGGGGCCCGTCCTGACGATGCCTCGGAGCTCGTTTTAGTAGTACTGGACCCGTTTCAGCAGTAGCTCGCGGCGCCTATTAACAATGCCTCAGTGCTATTCTAGCGATTGCTCGTAGATATGCTGGCGATGCCTCCACTACGTCCGAGGATTCCTCATGCAAGCTATAGCGATACCACAGGTGCATACGCTTTTCCTAGCGTATCTTCTACACCCGATTCCCTTACCTACACCACAGTTAAACTTCGTTCACATCGCACTCCCCACGTTCCCACGGTCAGGACCACATCCTTAAAATATCTGGACCAAACCTCCCCGTCATATCACCTGAACTTCAGTCTCACACAATATGGACCCCCTTGTAACACCTGAATCCCACCTGGAAGAGTGTAAGTATGAACGAAATAAATTGTAGAGATAACGTTTCCAATTAGGAAGATAAGGTTCGAGGTGCGTCCTTACAACCCTCCGGTATAACACACATCGAGCATCCAGGCAGGATGTTGGCACACTTCTACACCTCTGGCATAAGATTATACCTCTGGTTAACACATAGACCCACAACAACAGTTTTCTAAAACGTTTCGTCCTCATGTGTTTTGTATGCTAGAAAACGTTTATCTTATTTCTTATCTTTTTCAACAGGAGTAAGATACTTCATGACATGTAGTTCCTTTTATTAAACTTTCATGAAGTGACATACGTAACTGGTTTCCAGTTTGCTGTACTACAAATGGTCCTTAGGTTTGGATGATCCATCCAATGATTATGGTGAATGTGCGTCAGTGATCACGATACAGACGTGTATCATACTTGCTTTGTTCAGCATACAAGACTCTAGATCAAGAGTAGCCAAGAGTAAAATCTCTACTAAATCCACACACTCGAACTTACAGACAACTGCAAATCATAATATCTTTGCACACGTACAGTCGGGACGCAGGTGGGCGAAAACAGACAATATCTATCGTAACCAAGAGCAAACAGACAAACATTGTGTAGAGGCCAGCCTGAGGAAACGAAGGAAGGTCAGCGGAGCGAGGCACCGACTAGGTTCCCCCTACCTGCCTCACATGGATTGGCACACGTTCTTCTGCTATTAATCTTCCGTTATTACTAGTGTTTTTGTAAGTCAGGCTGGCCAGCCTGCTGCTCCTGCTGTTGCCACACGATGTAATTCACTTTTTTTTTTGTAACTGTACCAAACATTTACCTGTGCTTCCCAAGCTGCCCGGCTCTCCGATGTTATCAACGTTACTTCGGTTTGTTATATTGTCTAAAGCTTCACGGGTCGCTTCTTTTAAGTGTATTACCTACAATATAAGTTTCTTCTCTACCATATCTATTTCGTGTTTCACTTATACCTTCAGTGCTGTTCTAATCTTCATCACTACATACGTTACGTCTTTCATGTGTGACGCCTGTGTTACACGCGTCCCATAGAAAGTCGTTTCTCCTATAACAAATGCACAACACATCAACTTCAGCAGTTTCTCTTCATTCCATAGCGCTTTCTGCGTCAGTCAATGCATTCGTTCGTGTGTCGGCGGCTATTTCCCAGACAGACTTGCATAACATCAATAGACAAAAGGGAGAACATATCATGGGCCTGTATACACGACATTTTATAATGAAGTACCACCTAATATAGCAGACTGGTGAGTTTCTCTGTTATTTTCCCGGAGTTATGTCACTCAGCCGGCATGTGTCGTAGTAAATATATTTTGCTTTAGTTAATGAAATGACATGGACTGACCCTGTTATACTGATGACACGGGTATAACTTCTAGGTATCATTACATCCCATTCTGAGCTAAAACGAGCAGGAAAAGGAAAACAATCACGTTATCTGACGAACGAGCAGAAAAAGGAAAACAATCACGTTATCTGACGAAGTTTTTATCGATAAGAACAATACAAAACCCAGAATAAAAGTTGTGGCAGAACGGGCCAACGAAAACAATGCCTGAGGATCTTGTGGTAAAGGACCCGTCTCTTGACGTACTGGCCGGTCAATGGTAAGGCTGGACGGGGGGAGGTCAAAGCGGGGCTGGACGGGAGAAAGGGTGGTCATGGTAGGGCTAGAAGGAAGGGAAGTCATGTTGGGGCTGGACGGGTGACGGTAGAAAGCGGGAGAAACTAGACTCAATCTGAGGGGCGTGGAAAGTTACCCGTGGTAGTCGATTTTGCTCAGCAGTCTCTTGTTGTGGCCGCACTCGCTGAGGTGGAGCTGAAACACCTGCACACTGGCGCTCACGCCTACAAAGCACAGTGGGGCCCGAACACCCGCACAGTGGGGCTCACACCTACACGATAGGGCTTATACACCTGGGCAGAAAGGCTTACACCTGCCTACTACTACTGCCTACACCTCCCCGTACAGTACAAATAGGTAATGGTGAATTACTTAACCAGATGATTCCAAAAGCAGTTCACATCTTTACAGAGTTCTGAAGACATAAGACACACCTTAATGTAAATCAAACAATGTAACAGTGTAACAATGTAATGCGAAATGTACTAACTGAACGAGTTATTTGAAGTTCTATCATTTGGTTTTATGTGGAGTTCATATTGAGCCACTGTGTTATGTATGTGTGTGTTTTCATTCTCTAGTCTACTCCCCTGCACCCACAGAGATATCGGATTATAATCACAATATTCATCTATAATTTCAACATCACATCTTATTTGCTTCATAACTTCATTCTTTTTCATTCTCTCCCAAAGGCGCATATGTCATACTGTCACAGCACAAACACCAAAGGCCATGTGTCCTATCATCTCACGCCACCTTCTCTGCTGGAATTGACCTCAAACACTTTCTTCTGCAAACACTACTTTCGCCAGCAAATATTGCCTCTTCCAGGTGCCAATACCTCTGCTACGGTTGAGTAAGCCCGAGAAAGGTCCAGATAACTGAGTGACGTATTTTCTACATACTTTCATTATCAAAGATCTTCCATCGTTAGATCAATCCATGAAAAAAAGTGAAATATCGATGTCCAAGATATCTGCATTAACGGAATATTCTTTAAACAGGTCACGTCTGACGCACACAAACAAACAAATTGAACAACTAACCAAGGATTATTCACAAGACCTTTTTGAATAAATTTTCCAGTGTTTTCAAGGAATTCAATCAAGCTTTAATAAAAACATGGCTTACCTCCAGAGAAGAAAGTCAGTTCACATAGAAAAGGTTACTATTTTACCCTGGCCTTATCTTTCCATTTACTTACGGTAGAATAATTTGTCTAACATTCCTGTCGTGTATAATACATATGAAACTTACGCAACCAAATAAAAAAGAAAAACAATGTCGGAAGATATTTACCTTTACTCCAAGAAAGGATTGTGTTGCAAGGCCTTGGTTTATGACAGGATCATAATATTATTCTCATTAGGTTATATAACACTTAGCAAGATACGCACATGGTGTTGCTAACACAATGAGTAGACATACGCACCATGAAGACATTCAACGATGACACAGCTCACCCAGGAGTGGTGGCTGTATGGGGTCACGCCTTCCATACACGGAAGATGTATGTATGCATGTATATATGTACATGTATGTTTATGCATCTAGTGGCCATCAACAGCTAGGTTTGTGAGCCAGATTCATTACCACATCAAAACATATAATGGGCTAAAATTGGTGTGACGGACGGAGATGAAACTCAAAAATCACCCTTTCTCGCCCACCAGATGGCTCTGCGTAGAATGGATGATGGTTAACACGTTCTGACGGTACTTCATAATTGAGTTACGGTTGGGAATCCCCTCAGATTAACTGGTGCATTAGACCATCGAGATAACTGTTAACATAAATATGACAACTAACATTCTGCTACTCTTCCACACTTAAGAGTATGTTCATGTTTATATTTATCTGATGTCTTGACTACGTTTCACAACTTCTAAATACTGAATTTGGGTTTAGCATACACAGCGAGTTCTCTATCAACCCCGGCTTCCCCATCTCCAGCGGCTGAATCTAAAATCAGTCACCGGAGAGACGGAACTTAAAACCATAATTATTGACCGCCGATCACCGTTCATGAGGTGGAAAATCTGATTAATTGGTTGATTTGATTAAAATTTACATAAAGATTCGAACGTCGGGAGGAAAACAAATAAATATTTTGAAGTTTTGGATAAAAAATGACCGACAATGCGTAGCTGAGCAATAGTGAGAGAGCTGGGCCTTGGACAGTGCGAAGATGCTTTTCAGTGGGAGAGATAATAGCAGCAGCCAGTACCAGTACGTCTGTATTGTAACGATTAATCACACGCTCACCGACGCGGTTCCCCTTCATAGGTGAAGCAGCTCTTCATTGAGCAGGATGAAAGTAATGCGCTCGCTCGGTTGATGTCAGCGACGTGTGGATCCGGTAATCATCGTATCCTTTACTCTCATGTTCATCATAGCATTCTTGCACTGGTTAGATGAGCGAGTACATACTTAGATACAGAAATGGAAACTTCTGACAGACTGTAGAATGTACAAATCATATATCAACTAAACAAATTAGGTGTTAAAAGCCAAACGTATCCACTGCAGTCAACAAAATATACAGCAATCATTTCTGGTTATGAACATATGGGAGTACTGGTGCACGGGAGTAGATAGGAAGGACACAGAAAAGAACTGATGGTCCATGACAAGTCAAGAGGAACAGCTCCTTGGAAATGTGTCACAGAATTCTGTCGACAACTGTGCCACCGGGAGGAAAGTTCACTCTTCATAAAACGTTATATTGATGAATATCTTTCTTTCTTAACGTTCTGACTGGAGTCAATTATCTTCATTACTGAAAAGAAAACAGTTCACTTCTCTGTGAATGATTTGTGAATACACCCACGACACGAGTGGATTGATCTTTAATGATCACGAAAGTGCAGTGAAGAACCAAAACCGAACCCAAAATATCTTACCGTCATTAATATTACATCGAGAGTTTAGGGCAGTTAATTACTTCCATCCTCATCTTTTTCATTCCTCTCCGAGGCTTAAAAAAGTACTTTCTCGATCTTGCATATAGGGGGATAGATTTTTGTACACAACAAGAGTTACCTTATTCTAGCATCCAAAATACCTGTTATTTTGAAGTTCCGTGATCGTTGTGGACAGCACTCGAGCCCCTGGTACTTCAATCATCCAGGTCACGTTCACAGCGCCCTGGTTCACTTTCTATACAGTACTGATGTGACCCAGAGGGCCGTAGACATGATCAAGGGCACTCCAGCTATGAAAACAGGTACTAAATACCAATCACATATGTATGGTGGAAATTCTGAGGGTTTAAATCTTTTGAAACATTCTCCTTGAAGTGGTTCGTTCATCACCACTTCGACACGTTCCGCTTCGTTCTGGTCATGACTTCACAATATAGTATCCACCGTGAAAACCTAAAATCAGTTCCGCATGCTTGGAAAATTAATTATTGGCACTTGATGGTAATAACTAACTAATGCTGGAGCTTGGCTGATTGAACTTAACCCCCACAAAAGTTCAAATTCCCAACCTTAATTTAAAAAAGTTCAAACTCAAAAAATTGTGTTTGTACTAATACGCATCCGGCAGTTACGACGGTTAAAGCGAACCACTAAAGATAATTGTCGTCGTATGGATGTATTTTACTATAATCATTGTTGATGTAATTCACGAAAAGCCTTTCGGGAGTACCCGTCCAGTTACTTAGGCTTCCATATCAAACCCAAGAGTTGTAGGCGACAGGAACAGGTTGCAGAGAGGTGTTGTAGGAGCGGAGTATCAGAACAGATCGAGGGAGGGAGGGAGGTCTTGGGAGGACCTACAGGAAAGGGATGTGGTCACGAGGACTTACAGAAGCAGCAGGCAGGTGTGGTGTGGTTCTCCTACAGTCATGTGGCTGAATCCTGCGGTGAAACTCGATGTCACACGACCACAAGAAAGTTCTTCGTCATCACTGTCTTGCTTTCATATTTCTTTTCTTTATCGCAAATGTGATAAACTGAGGAACCAAATGACTGCAGGAGACCCAAGCGTTCAACAGTGCACGAGAGGAAAAATTGCTGTACTGTATTCGTATGAGAGTTTCAGAGGCATTCTAAATCTTGCAGTCCACCTCTGACCAAGTGAACTCGTTATCTTCAACAAAAACCTTATTGGCAGAAAGATGTAACAAGGTTAAAGTACGACGAGTCTCATTTCTTCATCAAGCTTACATTTTCTTACAATTTTCATAAACCGGAAAACTGGTAGGGTAGCAAGCAGGCTGGTAGGCTAGATGGATGTTTGGTTGGCAGGCTGGTAGATCGGTTGGCATGCTGATAGGTTGGCAGCCAGGATGATAGGTAGGTTGGTTGGTCCTTTGGTTGGCATGCTGACAATCATAATTTCCTCTATGACCACGTACGTGTCAGGAAGCCTTAGATGCGAGTATTGTGCCTGAAGAATTCATGCTGACGCCCGTGTGTGTTGTTGTGGTCGTTCGTTTATTACATTCGATGCAGGTACTCACGCCACCGTAATTTTGGTTGACCTTTAACAGGTGTTGAGTTTTCCTTATAAAAATTCGTCTTCGTATAATTTCATTCATTCTGTTATCCATCAACTCTTTTCCATTATTTTTTGTAGATGTGCAGGATCCATAGTGAGTGATGATTATGTCTGAAATCTTTAACATTTCATCAAAAAGACGCACAAGAGACTTTGGAATTTTTTTAAAGGGAATTTCAAAACATTTTCAGTCATACAAGCTATTAAGTATGAAACAGCTCATTGTCCTTGAAAATACCAATAAACCAAATCCAGTAATTAACTTATAAAATGCTTTAAATACATTTTAAGGAAATCAGTTCGGGAAACAAGAAGTAAATGACAAACTAAAAGCTTACTGCATTTTCTTTGGCAGGAGACATTCTTGAAGTTTCTACTGAGATCCCGTTGTTAACTTTCCCACTGTTCCCCAGTGTGGTCTGTTATGTGGAGAAACAATAGCAAATTCAGGTACTTGGGAAGCAGCAGCGAGACAGCACTAAACCCACAGAAACACAGGTTTCATTATCATCACCTTTATGCCAGTGGTAGAAACACACAGAAGGGTAAAATCATTGTTAAAATCAACTACGAATTTAAGTCAGTCTTAATCTTAGAATGCTAATTCTAAGATCATTTAGAGTGGCATGCAAATGCTAACTGCACCTAAAATGATTAGTCATTGTTAAAAAGTCACGTAGAATGGCAAGATATTAAAATCACCGAGACTGATAACATAATGCAAGTCATCAAGAACGGGCTCAGCTTTGTAACTTCAATAAGAGTACATATGAAGTTTCTCCGTAAACTGGTTTACATCACCTGCGCGACAACAGATCTTGCCTACGATGTGGGTACTGTCAATGGAGTGTACTCTGATGGCAGGAGTTCGATGGCATTCATGAGTGTAGATTCTGAAGGTCTGTGACAGCTGTAAACTTGTTTGTAGGGAAGCAAAAGTTTCCAGGTTCACAAAGACGGCAGACATGTGGGATTCAGAGTGGCCTCAGGTTACAGTTAAAGCAAATTATGGTATGTTTGCTGAACCTTCAGACGAAACATACAAATGCCGTGGCGACATGCACGTTCTGTAAACTGATATGGATAGGTTTCTTTCACATATCTATACAAGAATATTGGAGATGCATGTATGTTAAAGACCAAAGTTTATATAATTTTCTTTCATGTTGAAAGCGTTAGTTAATAAATGTCCTCATCAAGCCAGGACTTGAAACATAAAAAGGGCTTAAAAGAAAAAAGGAGAAATGAGTTCATGAAAATCTAAGTTTCACAGAAAATGGAAAACACTTTTCAAGAGGGGGAAGATCGTACCTGCTGTGAAGACCAGGCGATAAAATTTCCAAAGTGACACCACATCGATTCACCCGTAACTTGCTAAAGGCCACACAAGAACCATCTGACCCAGTGACTTGCCGAGTGTTACGTAAGTCAAGTACTGACGGAGGCACAGTAGCAGCACACAAGGCGCAGAAAGTGAAGTAATTTCTATGAAAGAGTGGAAGAAAACCAACATCATGTCATAGGGCAAGTGGGTCAGGCTCCGAGGTCAGACTGAGGACTCGAGAAGCTGGAATGCTTTGGAGTCGATTCTGTTAAAACCTCCACAGACACGGGAGCAGAATACTGTATAACCAACTAACCTAACGCACGTACAATTAGGGCACCTGTAAGACTCCCACTTTCTTGGAGATTTAGCTCTTTACGGAGTGTGTGAATTCCATCTAACAGTTACGGACACAAAACTGCCAGGTAGAATGTTAGATACCGGAGGACAGCCACATGTAAGGGTCGTGCCACAAGTGTTACTACCAAATGTGAGGCTGTTGACGCGAGTGGACGCTGCCGATGGTATGAATACCTTCGTTGCCACAGGTGAAGTGGAAACATGCAGCAGCATGGTATGGCTGATGCTATCCACGAGACGGTTAATGCAAGCCAGGCTTTCTTCGAAGGTGTGGTTCTTGCCGCAGGGAGGTTCTCACCGCCTGTATGGAGACTGCCGCAGGTATATACATGATAGGGGCAGGATGACATTGCAGTTCCCTTCTTGTTATTAAGGCGGGCGTCGCTACGTGATGATTACCAGGTTTCTCCAAGTAATGTTTTCACCCATAACTTTTTCTTTATGGTAGTGTGTGGACCTTTACGTTTTGACCAGCTCACAGTGAGCCACGATTATTATAGAGTTTAATGCCCTTGTAGAAATCGTTTAACACTAGCCATTTCAAAATATTTACTGTAAAATGAAATGCAAGATTAATACACAGTATTCTAGAAGGGAAAAACGCTCTCATTTCATTTGTAGTAGTTATCTTGTTCCATAACATGGGCAGACATTATTTGCTTCATATGTTATTAGGCTGTATGGTAACAGAACCCGAAGTCAGCGCGTCAGTTCTGCCTGTCATGGACCTGCTACCGTTGCGTTAACGTTGAGAAGGATTGTTCGCGGGAAATGCGGGAATCAGATCGCTCTGGTGATGCCAGCAGCCAGGCTGTGAAGAGCTTCAGAGAGAAGTGTAGACGTAAGGCATTACTGCCGAGGTATATCTGGCTCAGTAAACATCCAGTCAAGATATAAAAAAGTAGAGCCATCTGGTTCAGGTCTGGCCGGTTGGGTGGACGCCCAGCAAGACCTAAGATTATAACCATCTTGCTCGGGTCTCATTACTTCAATAACAGTTCAGTAATACACGTATCGGTTAAAGGAGCTCACCCAGTCATCATCACTGGGCCTGCAGTCCACCCAGCACCGCTACCTGGGGGAGAGGCAGCGTTGACAACGTTCCTCTAACCCACAAGAACAAAAAGGAAATATTACGAGTTGCCATCAGCAAATCTGCACTAGAATTAATAGGCTTTGCTAATAAACAGTTAGAGAAACTGGATCATGGGTGGAGTAGTGAACGGTTAAGACTTTCCCCGCCCGAGGGTAAGAAGAATAGAAATGACCGGCTGAGCCACAGACTCCACCGTTGTTGACACAAGCGAACACCACCAGCGCCACTGTGCGGCAGTCTTGCACACTACTCTCGCTCCCTCACTGCTTATGTACAAGCAGTAATCTATACTGAATTTCTGAGAATACACTTGCACTCCCAGCTACATCTTCCTTCTAAAATTTTCTTTAAAAAAAAGACAAAAAATCCACGGCAAATGTTTACAAAGTCTCTCACAATAATGAACTGTATATAAACAAAAATGACAAAGTAAGAAAAATTAAGGTTTGATGAAAAATACTGCGTCACAAAGAGTTAGTTAAATTTTTTTATAAGTAGGAAATATGAAATGAAGTTAGAATGCAAATGCAAGATCGTATTTGCAGAGATTGCACTTGCAGAAATACCAAAAAGCCCGAGCATAAGAGAAGATGCGAAAAGTCTAACTTGCTATGATTAATACACACACACACACACACACATCTTATATATATATATATATAACTTTTCTTTCGTACTATTCGCCATTTCCCGCATTAGGGAGGTAGCGTTAAGAACAGAGGACTGGGCCTTACACATCTCTCATTTTCTAAGAATCTCTTGATCAAAATCTTCAAAGCAAACGCCTGCTTTACACGTACCACATTAATCTTCCCTATTTTAACGCTCTGTGCATGGAAACACTGTCCCAGTTACCACTCTACAACTCAACAGGTACATTCGACAAACTTGGTTTGTAATCCGAGAATACATTTTTGTACCCCTTGCATTTACATAATGTACTACTCAGGCTTTACGTCAGTCCTCAGGTACCTCAATATCAGCCAGACATATTGAAAGTTACGAATAACGAATCAGTAACTTTCTTGAGCAATTCAACAGTAATCCCATCCATCCAAGTTGCTTTGCCACACTTCGCCTTACGCAGGGTTTTCAACACCTATTTTCTTTTCACCATGATTCCCACTCCGCATAATCCCACGTGCTAAAACCCCCACATCTGCTTCCCTCTCTCTAACCTTGAGGAGCATAGCTTAGCTATTCGTAAAATGGATTTCGACGAAATCATTCATACCTAACAAATCTACTTGATATTTTTAACGCTATAACCAACATCTATAATGAAAGCAAAGCAGATGATTTCATCTACTTACATCCCGTATCAAAGATCACTATCAAATGTTAAGGAAAGAGGAAGAGACGAGGCTGTACTCGACGATCAGATAATTGGATGGTTAGACGTACAAACACAAAAAAAGTCACTAACGATCAAGTCTAAGAACGGTTAAAAGTAACAACTGGTGAGCAGAAGGCAACAGTCTTGGAACCGGTTGACTTTCTCATATATAATCAAGAGTCACTGATAACGGTAGGCGTTGTAAGATAAAATTCGCAAATGATACCGAGCTGGCTAATACAGCAAAAACTGAAAGCCAGTGGCTGAAAGACGAGAGACTGATACTGCCTCACAAGTAGCAAATGAAATTTATTACACATAAATGTAAAGGTTTATACATTGAGTGATAAGGAGAGAGAAGCCTCCCAGTATGCAGTAAGTGAGGAATAAGACTGAGGTTATCTCCATGACCTAAAGACAGGCAAGCAGTGCGTGAAAGGAATCGAAAATGAAATGTCAAACAAAATTTAAAGGTCCACAGGAAGGGCATTCGAATTCCAGCCCAAGAAACTAGTTCATTCAACTTGCAGTTCAGTGATGCGTCCCTACCTTTAGAATATTGTGTTTAGGTTTGGTCACCATACTTGACCAACGTCCACACACAGAAGTGAGGGAGAACAACCGTGATGATTCTTGTTTTGAGAAATGAATAGCTTTAAAGCTTTCACGACGATTTCAACATATTAATCTCAAATCTAAAAGAAACTGAAAACAACACCACAGGCGAGTTTAAGAATAGACTTCACAAATACCTTCCTTCAAGTCCAAGAGTGACGTAATCTGCGCCTCCTTAGTTACACATTCAATTTACAGGTATTTTTCCATAAGTCATCCGTTTGTTTTTCTACTTTTACCACGCTGTGTTCTGACCTTCCCACTATCATAAAGCCGAGAAAGGACCCAATGGCCTGTTGATGTTTGCTTTCCTCTGTATTCATGGGATTTTCATTTTTTTTTTTTAAGTTTCTTTGGGGTGAATGTAACGATAACGTTCATTAGAGAAGAAACAAGTTTACCGTTTCAAAATAGGTCCGAGTTCCTCCATGATAAATGTGAGCTCCGTAAGAGGCTGAAGTGATTAGAAATATAAGAGTCATCTTCCAAGCTGCTCAAACACAACTTCGGCTTCTTGTCACTGCTGTCTGTGTTAGTCATATCCATCCATCATAAAACAACCACAGCACATCCTTGTACCCACAGCACATTACTACACCCACATCGTAACGTCGTCTGTTAGCAGAATAACAAAGTTAATGTACACACTGTAGAACCAACACACCAATACCCCTACTCGGTTATTGTTCCCACAACCGTCATGAAACTTGCAGTCCAAATAGTCCCCACAGTTCAATACATGAGAAACATCGCTTTTAGGACGACAGGAGCCAGTAGGAACATTCGTCAACAGCAGCAGAAGCTCGCCAGCAGCAAGAGATCACCAGCAACGGAAGATCATCAGCAGCAACAACAGATAGCCATGTACGGGAAGTCATCATCAACAGGAGATCATTAGCAGAAACAGATAGTCAACAACGGAAGGTCATCAACATCAAAAGGTCACCAACAGCTGGAGGACGTCAGATGAAAGTTCTCATCAGCAACAAGAAGTCGTCAGAAGCCAGAGATGGTCACGAATCCCAGCACAACGACACCAGGATCCCACGCCCTCAGCACAGAGATATGAGATCGTGTTTTGCTGCCGTGTGGATGAGCGGCTTGTAATAACAGGCCGAGCATCATTAATGTTAATACAACGAATTATCTGTAAAGCTACGCACAAGACATCTCATTAAGACCATGATTCAAGACAAATATACTTTGCTTCGATTTTGACTAAACTCTTCGGGAATTAAAACAACCACATCATTGCTCTCAAAGCAAGACGTGAGAAAAATATAGTGGATATGCAATCATAAGCATTTTTTCAAACAAATCTTTAATATTGCAACTCAGTTCCTTCAAACTAACTATATGATAGTTGGAAAAGTGTGACAGTGATACCCATGGGGTCGGTCATCACATAAATACGGAAATATATATATATATATATATATATATATATATACATATATATATATACACACAAGACTTACAACAGTGTGACTGATGTAACTGTTGTCGTCTATCCCATAAACTAGTCACCCTGCTGTGAAATTGGGCACTATATCTATAGCGTAATTCATATACGCTCCTGTAAGCAATTTTTCCACTATCCATGAAAAAAAATACAAAAGGTTAACAACTTATATAAACAATACTGAGGTACAGAGTCTGACAACAGTTAAATGTTATGAATGATAACATTAGTGAGAAGGTGGTGAAGGGGGAAAGAGACAGGGAGGGAAAGTCCAGAAGATAAGGAGACCAACTCAAGATGCTCAGCTTCACGATAAATATCATGAGGTTGTTGTAAACCGAGCCATCTTTTCTACCGCCGGCCTGATTTTTTTTCCCCCGTAGAAACATATTATATTTTTGTGTGACTTGCATAATCATATCTTACTCCAGTGGTACAGGTTCCCTGGTAGTGTGACATATATAATCGCAGGTAGAACTCCTGAAATAAGCCTGAACGAAGCTATACCGAACCCTGTCTCGACTCTTGAGAAAAATTAGGGCTCAGTAAAGTTTCGGTCAGGAGCGAACCTACTTATTATAGGCATGACTTAAGACTTTTGTTTAAGGCTTGCCTTCCTGGGGTTCAGGTAAGGCTGTAAACTTAATACTATTATACAGAGTGAAGGCTGGTGTTCCCGGCGGGCTCTGGTCTCGCAGGTAATGACTGACTGTCTTACTGCTGAAGGAGGGACCGAGAGTGGGCCAGCCGTGAGCAATGAGCCACAGGTTTGACCTATAATGTACTGACTTAATTACTCTTGCTGGCGTTTTCGACCGGTGTATGACGATCAAGTTGTTGCTCTGATGGTGATAATCTGTAATAAGCGTAAATGAGATGGTTTTCAGACAAGTCTGAACCTCAAAGTCTAACTCTAGCAATCTCCACATGATGATATACTGATGGTCTACAAGTAAGTGACCAAGTTAACCACTTTTATGTTCCTAATGGTTTACTTGCTTAAACAAGTCTACCGCTACATATCTCCCGGTAAGTCTAGTAGTGTAATGATTTGTATCTCGTTAAATCCTCGCCGTAACCTCGATGATTTCTTGCTAAGGGAGCTGCCACCTACCCTCATAACCAACACCCATGTCTCAAATTTGGTCCTGGAGACCGTGTAGAAAGTCTCCCAGCACTACTTATCTCCAGGTGGGTCTTCCTGGTTGATTCTAAAGTTACATACATTGAAATATTATCCGAATTTCAAGAGATACTTTCAAGTCGTAAAAAAAAAAAAAATAGTGGGACATAAAACAGCTCGCCTACAAATCTCACAACCCACAGAACTAGTACGACGTGACATTTCGGAAACCAGAGTTACTGCCGGTCTTTATTACTGCGCTAGAATCACCTCTGACGTCTACATCTTTCTGGAATAAACAAAGAAAATTGAAATTTTGCTGAT
>JAUUDZ010142610.1:0-18803 GCA_032361705.1 Panulirus versicolor | reverse complement strand
GTGGTGTGTCTGATATATATATATATATATATATATATATATATATATATATATATAACCATGTACCTATCTTATCGACAAGCCACTAGGGGTGGATGAACAGCTGGGTTGACTACGGACCAACTGACGTAAACAGGATTCGAACGTATGCACTCGACCCTGGGCATGTAAGTCAAGCGATTAGCTATTAATAACCCGTCTAGTGACATCGACTTGGCCAGCCGTGAGTCCGTATATCGCCCATCTGGTGACATCGACATAAGACAGCCGTGAGTCCGATAACACAGACGCGTTATCCGCCAAGGTGATCGACAGCCGGTTAAATAACTTCAACCCTTATTCAATCCGATGGCCGGCTGGACATAGCCTTCTATTACCATGAAACTGTGGAACGTAACGTGGACTAACGCCTTCACTCTAGCGAGGCACTGTAGCGAATACGTAATAAGCTCGACAGAAGGAGGCATCTGTTCTTAAACTTCGCCACACTGTTTCCCAAAACTGTAGCCGCGTATCGGGTATTTCCAATCCGGTAGCGGCAACACGAGCGTTTACGACGCCTTGATCATCGTCAGAGAATCTTGCAAGGATCGAAAACTTAAAACACGATAAGGGAGAACGCCTCTTTGTGTATCGTAGGTCATTCACACGCTGTTGAACCTTCTCGCCCGGGATGAACGTTTGGTAAATAAAGAAAATGAAAAAAAAAAGCTGCAGGAACACTTGTCAGTCCACATGAGTTGAAACCCAGAGCCGGCTGCCCCGTCCACCTTATTCGAGCCCTGGCGAACGCGTGACTCATGGTCAGCGACGCTAACCACTACACCACGGAAGCTCAGTATAAAAGTAATCTATCCCTAACACGTCAGCATTGCTGAGGAAAATGGAACGATCCTAATTCTCTGTTCCTGGCGCATGTGTGCTTGTGACTGTGTGCTTTCGAAAGCAGGCAAGTGAATCAGCAAGAGGAAGGAACAGGCTGAAGTCATAATTGCAGACATATTGTTCTCGATGAACATATTCTGGATTGTAAATATCGCGCGATAATTTCCTTTTTGTCACGCTGATTGTCGGTGATAACCAGAAGACAATTATAATCATTGGTACGATTATCATCTGTTCTAATTTCGAGGAATACGGCTCTTGGCTTAATGATCATCAGGAGTGTGACTGTAATCATCAGGTGTACAGATAGCGAATGGTACGCTGGTCATCCTAAGGATTATAAAGTCAACAGAGGAATACGGTTTCAACACCCTTACTGACCAGTTTGTTTCACTGATACCATGCACCTACTTTTGAACCTAAGCAAAGAAGCGACTGGATTCTGTAATGCGGACGTTTAAATCCTATTCTCAAGACACATCCGTAAGATAAACAGCATATGTAATTCACCTGAATAATGATGATGGTAACTACTGATCTATCTATAAGGAACCTGCAGTTTGGCCAGGATAATAGACTGGAAGACGAACAGAACTTTTATATTTGGTTCTTCTGTTTACCAGTAATGAGTGTCAGTGAGACACTCAGTGTTAGGAAGGATCTGGTCTGTGCATTTACAAGAGCCATTCATACGCTGGGAGCTTGTACAGTCCTACCTATATCTTGAACGCCTGAAGAAGGCATTCAAGATTCTCTTTCAATTTTGTTCTCACCCGTGGTTATAACTTGATGCTGACGGCCTCATAACCCAGGCAGTTGATAGGCTGAGAACCTGCCCAACCAATCAGCCAACCAACTTGGGGATGGATACGCCAATATGAGAACCACGACAACACATCCCTAAAAACCTCAACAAACAAGATCCCTCAGTGTAGCCTGGGGATCGCAGTTAAAAGATACATAATACTGAGTATCTAACCACGAATTTTGTTGATCAACACATCCTCGTGTAAGCTGATATCGCTGCAAATCACTCCCGCGTATACTGATTGCAATTTCTCCATTGCAAAGCTATCATGCACAAAGGATAATACCAGCATTTTCCCGTTAACTAAGGCAGTTTGAATGCCATTTTCTTGTTTTTCTTTCTTGCCTGCAATGGTCCAACTAATAACCATAAATATGAAACGAGGAGCGAAATTGGCATCAATGTTGTCAGACAATGATTACATATTATTTATTTTCCTACAAGAAGTTCACTGTGATGTGTTGCGAAGATCAGGCCACAAACAGTGACTCAGTGACAAATGGTAAAATATTCAGTGAGAGATTGGGCCAAATATTCATTAACAGATACCAAAGAAAAAGAAAACAAATACCAAATGGAAAATACATAAGGCCGGAAAACTGTGGATGAATTGAAGAAAGGCTTAGAAAAAGAAAAAGTGGATACCAACAAAGTAGCATGGAAAAGAGAATTAGATGAGAAAATAAAGAATGTAGATGCATGAATATTGTGATCCCATAGAAAAGAACAAAACATGAATGAAGAAAAATTATACAGAATTTGGAAAAGAAACCAATGTTGCTATTTACATACATGAACATAGCAAGAAAACAAGAAAACTGATAGGACCATATAGGGTAAGAGGTGAATATAAAAATGACTCCAGGGAAATATGCAGGATGCTGGTTGAACAGTAGAAATCAGTATTCAGCTCCTGATGTAAGAAGTTTGAAGATGAACTGTTTAACTGCTTAATGTTGATACATTCATAGATACTAGGGATAGGGGAGAAATGATATTGCCCATGTATTCCCTGCATGTCGTAGAAGGCATCTAAAATGGATGGGAGCGAGGGGCTGGAAATCCTGCCCTCCTGTTTTACTTTTCCAAAAGAAGGAACAGATAAGGGGCCCAGTGAAGATGTTTTCCTCTAAGGGCTCAGCCATCTGTTCTTGACGCTACCTTGCTGATGCAGGAAATGGTGAATATGTATAAAAAAAAAGATATTAAGATATCAAAAGAGAATGGGATTAAAGCAATTTTAACAGCCTAAAGAAAACTCAGTTCCAGGACCAATTGGAATCCCACCAATATTCCTCAAAAAGGTGAAAATAGCAACAGCAAATTCAATGATGGTATTATTGAGGCAAAATTTGGTTGAGCACAAACTTACAGGCATTCACACATTGGCATATACAACACCCTTCTCCCACCTTCCACTTTTCATTTGCTTCTCTTGCACATGCTAGCAATGCTTCCCTAAATACCTTCCATTTCTCACCCACTCCCCTAGCTTTGTTTCCTCTCACCTTTTGCCATTTTAATCTCGATTTCTCCTGGTATTTCTTTACACAATCTCTTTTCCAAGCTCACTTAGTTCCACATCCTCTTGTCACATATATCATTTCCTCTCTTCTGGAAACTTTTACTACTCCACCCTTGCCTCCACTAGGTAATTATCAGATACCCCACCAACTGCCACTTTCACCACATTCACATCTAAGAGTCTCTCATTTGCATGCCTCTCATTCACTATGTAATCCAATAATGTTTGTTTACCAAATCTTGCACCTACCCATGTATACTTATGTATGTTACTACCTTTGAAATGATTATTCCCAATATCCAGTCCTGTTTCAACAAACAACTCCATAAACTGTTCACCATTTCCATTCATCTTACTGAAAGCCCCATGCTTCACAATGATATTAATGATAATAGCAATAAATAAATATATTAATATAGCAATAAGAATAATGATTTTAATGATAAAAATGATCATTGTTATTTTTCTTTTTTCTTTTTTCTTGTTTGCAAAATGTGGAACTCATAGTTTGCACTATGATGCAGGGGCACATTGGGAGATGATGAAAATATTTTTCTACAGCTTGGAGGTGGTTACTTATATATTTTTTGGAATGTAAGCCATATGTGAAGTTTTGTAGGACTTTCAGGCTTGCTACAACTATATATCGTTTGGATAGTACAAATACTTTGAAAAATTTGATAATTGTTAGTGCCTTTACCAGGTTTGGTAGTTCATAGTATCCAGTCAACCATCTTCGTTACATGTTTGCCATATTCGCATAGCTAAAGGTCAAAGAAGTTTCGTTGGTTTAGATTTTGTATTTTGAAGAGGCATTTGATTTTAACTATTGGTATAAGCATCTTCCTGAGAAAAGTAAAAGCCTTGGATTGTTGGACATTTCATTGTTTCATTTATTTATTTTATTTACTTAAAATTACTTACTATTGGAACATCGTTATTAAACATGGAGAAAATTTTATGCTTTTATTTTTTTACAGTTGTGATTAACAGTGACAGATATACTTCAGTAAGAAATTACATTAGTAGAAGCTGTTTTGGGAGAAGGTGTTGGAAGATTCATGTCATATTGTAAGTGGCACCAAATTTCTTTTTATTAACAGATCACGAGAACTTTTATGAGGGTCGAGTGTTTGGGGAAAATGTGTCAGAAGTTTCTGCACACTTAGAAGATGGCATCATGACAGCAACAATACGCACCCAAGAAGACACTTATCATGTAGAGGTAATGCCTGTCTTCAGGCTTTCCAACAATTTAGTGCATAATCCCATAGATTTTTGAAATTATTGAAAAATCTCATATATCTAATATGTAAAATAATGTTAATATTATGTGAACACAATATTCTCTTGATAGCCATCCTGGCGACATGCACCAGACACGAGTGAGGATTCTATGATAGTGTACCGTGGGTCAGATGTGAAGGACAGCTGGGAGGATAAACGGCCAATGTGTGACTATGTCAAAGAAGGGAATGAAACAACAGGTATATACAATATAGCTATCAGCTCAGTGTTTTAATGTTTCTCAAATTTTTAGAACTATGTGTTCAAGTCTATTGTTGTTTTTGCATTATATAAAGCCCAATATGTACTTCAGGGATTCTTGAAACTAGACATGCAGACTTACGCCACTTCTGTATACTCTTTGCTTTTCACCCCTTTTCATTTTCTTACCTTTCTTGCTCCTCACCATATCTTGTAACCTTTTCCAGTTTGTTCATGTAATCACAGTACTTTGGCATTGTGTTTTTCTGTCTTAGACAAGAGCTGTATAGATGTAAGGTTGAATGGTCTGTCAGTGATGGCAAATGGACAATGATCCTTTCAGCAAATATCACTATAGCAGAGGGGCTAACCCCTCTGAGCGAGAAGTCATTGAATTCATCAGGTCAGAAAGCAGGATTGGCAACATTTACCTTTCATGTATAGCTTAGACGAAAGCTAACTTGTCAAGCTCTGAATTGACATCTCGGGTAAAAAGAAATAAGTACTTAATTGATTTATTTAACAATTGAAGAAGTTATTCCATCTCTACTAAGGAACTTGCTCTACTTTCAAGTAACTAGAGAAATGTCTCTTTTGTTCTGATCTTTTGTTCACTGCCACAGGACCTGCTGTTTTTAAGTGTGGATGGAACTGAGGGGAAACAAGTGGGTCTTAGGGTGGAAGAGTGGGTTAAGGGTCCACCGAGAACCATATTATAGGAGAATTCAGAGTCTGTAAGGGTAAGGGTCAGTATATCTGAAGTCATGTTAGTCCCAACAGTGTTGTATGGATTGTAGTCTTAAGCTGTAAACACTGAAGAAAGGTAAAGATGGATTTGTTGAAAATGAACTTTTGGAGGACAATATATGGTGTAAAGTGAATTATTCATGCAAAGAATGATGATTTAAGAGAAAGTTTTAATAAGTGCAGTCTGATTAAGAGGGCCAATAAAGGTATGCCAAAATGGTTCAGACATATGGAGGGGATGAATTAAGGAAAATTGACAGAGGCTCCATTCATCAGAAGTGGAAGGAGTAAGGAGGAAGGGAACACCAAGGAGATGGAAGGATGTGCTGAAAGAGGCTTTAGTGTTTTAAAGTCTCAAATACTCAGGAGGATGAGAGGCTTGCATCGGATTGGATGAATTGGATTGATATTATGTAAGGGGGGAATGTGCTGTCACTAGGTATATGAAGCATTGAAGGTGAACTGTGGGTGTTCTGTGGAACTTGGCTGTAGATTGTAGGTTTTGGTTTTTGTTCATTATACATGATGGCTAATGGTTGGATGTGTGCAAATGAGGCCATTGTTCATCAGTCCCTGGTGCCACCTCATTAAGGTGAGAAGGCAGTTTGGTATAAATATGGGAAATAAGAAGTGTCACAACATCCAAAAATAATCAAAGAATTATTTGAATGGCTAGCCTAATTTTTGATGTGGTCAGAGGATGGAAAACTATGTTCATTACCTATAGACAAACAAAGATATGCACTTTGGAGATGAAAAATCATAAAGACAGGATGTTTTGAAAAGCTTTTTCTTACATCCTAGAGGAGAAGGTTTTCGAAGTTACTATCACTAATGATATGAAATTCATTGTGCAAAGTATTAACTGCTGCCCATAAAAGAATCAGGGTGTTTGTAATCATTGCAAGAGGCTTGCAGTGCATAATATTAGGCCCACTGATACTCGCTAGTAATGTCCCATCTTGACCATGTTGTCCCATTCATATTCTCACATCGTCAAAAAGATTTAGTTAGGCTAAATAAGGTCCAGAAAAGAGGAGTGCTATTAATACCACAACTTAAAAACAAGTCATATGAAGAAAGGTCAGTGGAATTCACACTTTTCTATCCATAAAAGCGTAGAAATTCTTAGAATACTATAAATCTGTCAATGTCATTTCAGATAAATTTTTTTAGAGTACACATGGATCCTGTAACAAGAAACATTGGCTGAAGGTACAATATAAATATGTATTGATCTAGGAAAACTTTTAACAAATGGGGTTATTGAAAATTGGAATAAGGTGCCTGCTGATATCATGAATACAGATAATGGTATCATTCGAATGGAGAGTAGATGACACTTTTATTATATAAATATTGTGAATTAGATAGACATTAAAAAATGCATAAACTAGTGCTGGCAGTTACATTTTCTTTCACCTTTTTTTCAGTGCAATTAACAGTTTGGCTTCTATCCTTTCGTATGTTATTGTACCAATATTTGGTCATCCCCAATTGGAAACTTTTGGGAATATTATGTTGTAGCCCTGAATATCTCAAAAGCCTTTTAAGGTAGCAGCATTGTTTGGTATCCAAACGCCCCACTTTCAGCTTTTACCCTCCAGTAAGTTACCTCATAGTTGGCTTTATCTTTAGCTGGTTTGCAATATTTCCATAATTGTTGGATCATCCTCTTCTTTCTTTACCTTAACTGTACCTTACCTTAACTGTACTTGGGTTCCTTGGGGATCTGTCCTCTCATAAGCTGATGACTCCACATCTTTCTAATCTGTTCCATCATTTAGTACTTGATTTATATTCTCTTTGCAATTACCTATATAAACTAAGACTTGGATAAGACAAACAACTGGAGTAGATGTAAAATATAAGTGTAACTCCTATGCAGATGCATTCCCCATATGAGACTCCCTCTTCAGAATGAGGTTTTTAAGAAAATTTAAAGAATGAAGGGCATTTTAGGCTCATAGAATGTTAAAGTATGTTTTATGCTTGGGGTAGAGAAGTAATATTTCTCTCTATGTATTCCATGTGTGTTAGAAGGCGACTGAGAGGGGTTGGAAACGCCCCTTCTAATATTTCAGTTTCAAAAAATGGATCAAAAGGAGAAGCCATGCAAGGTGCTGAGATGTCTGAATGTGTGTAGATGTGGCCAAGATGAGAAGAAAGGATAGATAGGTAGTACATTTAAGGAAAGGAACCCAGATGTTTTGCCTGAGTGAAACAAAGCTCAAGGATAAAAGAAAAGAATTGGTGGGAATGTTTTGGAAGTGAAGTCAGGGGTTAGTGTGAGGTTAAAAGCTATGAAAGGGTATTTCTGCAGTTCAAGCAGGAGTTATGGGAATGTTTGAGAGAGTATGGAAGTGGAAAATGAAAGTGGATTGTGAGATGGGACCTTTCTAGTGCTTTCTCATGTGCCTTTGAAAAGAAAGATGATAAGTACGTGTTTTGGGAGCAGTTGAGTGAATGTGTTAGCAGTTTTGATGCTAGAGACCAGATATTTAATTATTTTTTTCGTACTTTATTGCCTCCTCCTGTGTTAGCAAGGTAATAAGGTGTTCATGATGGCTGATTTACATGTGAAGGTGAGCAATGTGACAGTTAAGGGTATAACATGAAGTATTCAGTAAGATTATTGGAAATAGTGAACAACTCTTGGAGTTGTGTGCCAAAAAAGGGATGGTAAGTGGGTATACCTGGTTTGAAAAGAGGGACATACATAAGCATCTATATGTGAGTATGAAAGATGGTAAGTGGGTATCATTGGATTACATGCTAATTGTTAATGTTCAAGTGCTGAGAGGGGCAACTGGTGAGATGTCCAATCAATACCTTGTGGAGGTAATGGTTAAGATTTTTCGAGGTTTTCAGGAAAGAGGAAACTAGGGATGAGAAGAGGTTAGTGAAAGTAAATGAGCTTGGAAAAGAGAAGTGAGAAAAAATGCCAGGAGAGATTGGGTATAGAATGGCAAAAGGTGATAGTAAATGAAGAAAGGGGTATTGGTTGAGGAATGGGAGGCAATTAGGGAAATAGTAAACAAAGGATGGGGATTGGGTGAGGAATGGGAGGTAATTAGGGAAATAATGTAATATTTGTATGTGTGAGAGAATTATGTGGCATGTGGAAATGGTAGGTGGGCAAGTGAGAAAGGGTAGTGAGTGGTGGGATGACAAAGAAAAGTTGCTTGCAAAAGAGAAAAGAAAGGGAAATGGATGATACTTTACAGGGAAGGACAGCATATAGTTGGAAGATGAACTAGAGAAAGCAAACTTTAAGGAGAATAAAAGGATGATATAGAGGGAGGTTTATAGTGTTAAAAAACAAGAGAAGAGATGGGATCAGTGAAGGGGCAAATGGGAAGTGAGGAGGAGATGGAGTGAGTATTTTTTAAGGATTGTTGAATGTTTCTGATATTAGTGTGGCAGATGAAGGGTATTTGGACTAGGGAGGTATGTGAAGTGTGGGAGTCATGGAGAGTGGTCTGGTGATTAGAGAAGAGTTGGTGAAAGCCTTGTGTAAGATAGATGTGGCATGGTAGTTTAAGTGGATAGTTTTGCATTTGAATTTCTTAAGAGTGTGGGGTGACCATGTTGTTTATTGGTTAGTTCAGACTTTCAGTATATGTATATATCACAGTGAAGTGCTTAAGGATTGGCAGAATGCATATTTAGTTCTACTGTAGGTGAGTGTTCAAACTACAGAGGTATAAGCTTATTCAGTCTACCTGATAAGTTGTGTGGGTGAATTGTGATTGAAAAGGTGGTGGCATGCACAAAGCATCAGATTAGAGAGGAACAATGTGATTTCAGGAGGAAAGGGATGTGTGGGATCATGTCTTTGGGTTGAAGATTGATTGTGAGAAATGCCTTTAGAAACAGAAGGATTAGTGTGTGGCATTTATGGATCTGGAGAAAGCATATGATTGAGTTTATAGAGATGCTTTGTGGAAGGGCTAATGAATATATGGTGTGGGAGGAATGCTACTAGAAGCTGTGAGTTTTTGTCAATAGTGAAAGGCATGTGTACTAGTAGGAAGAAAGGAGAGTGAGTGGTTCCACGTTAAGGTTTGTCTGCAGTATGGGCATGTGATGTTGCCATGGCTCTTTAGTTTGTTTATGGTGAAGGAGACGAATGCAACAGTAGTGGAGAGAGGGGTGGGTATGTAGTCAGTAGGGGATAAAGGAGCCTGGTAAGTGAGTCAATTGTGGTTTGTCGATGACACAGCATTGGTTGCACATTCTAGTGAGAAACTGTAGAAGACATACTTGGCATGAACGTAACTTCTAATTTCTTTTGAATTCCTTTATTACAAAAATGGTTAAGTTTTCCACTAAAAAAAATTAAGTATAGTTTGAATGCTGAAGATTTCATACTTGTGATGAGATATTTTGCTAATACAAAGAATACTAGCTGTGGAAGTGAGCTATTTGAGAAGAGCATGGGGAGTGACTAGATAGAATGAAGAAAAAAATGAATGGATGTATGAGAGATGTGGTATGGCAGGGAATGCAAAGAGAATGAATTGTGGAGTGGTAGAGTAGGTGAAACATAATACTTTGAGGTTGTGTGGGCATGTGGAAAGAATGCAAGACTGGGAGTTTAAAAGGAGTGTATGATAGTACAATTAAAGGTGTTGGTGTAAGTAGAACATGGTCAAATGGAGTTGAAGGATACTGGAGGGAGAGAGATGGTGGTGGAATGCATGGAATGGTGTGTGCAAGGAATGCTTGTAGGGACAGGGATAAGTGGAAACTCTTTTGCCATGGCCACCCCTTGATGGGAGTTCCTGGATCGAATGGGCATCAGAAATATAGATAGATATGTGTGAAGAACTTATTTATATATCCTTGTATGGAGTACTGCTATCACTTCTGGGTTGGCTCAAGCTGTGCATATTCACCTTAAAAGTCATGTGTGAAGAAGTCCAGCTTATAAACTCTTCCAGTCTGACCTCAAAAGTTGGCTTTCTTTCCCTTCTTTTGTTTAGATTACTTTATTAGCAATTGGGATCACTTTGCTTGCAGTGTCAAAGAGAATATTTCAGTATCATACCTATCTAACCTCATTTTAGGGCTGTAAGTGTATACATCTACTTTTTTGTTCGATCCTATCAGTATATAAGGCTTCTCTCTGACTGAATAGTTGTCATTCAGCAAAAACATCAGAATGAAAGTTGGAAGATTATATGATAGGACTTTGTGTAAGTAATGTCTTTGAATAATATCACTTTTCTTAGATGTATGCTCTCATTATGTACAGTGCAGTAGTTAGTCATTTGAATAATATCACTTTTCTTAGATGTATGCTCTCATTATGCACAGTGCAATAGTTAGTCATAGAAGAATGTTTATTCTCTGCATAGTAAATGGTTTACGTCATTATTACTTCCAGAAATGGATGTTGAGGATGAATGGGTAGAGGGGTACGAACTGCCTGACAGCTTAACACTGGATGCATCATCAGAAAACTCCCTCAAGGGACCTAGACGAAGGGTAAAACGACAGCAGGCAGAGGCCTACAACTTCAATGGCGAAAAAACTCGTTGTCCATTACTTTTAGTGGCTGACTACAGGTTCTTCAAAGAAATGGGTGGCTCAAACTATAAGACTACTGTAAACTATCTGGTTGGTCTTAGTTGATTATTTTTAGCCCTTATTGCAGAATTGAAGGTAGATTAAGTGTTGGTGTGAGATTTGTGTTCATGGAAATTTTTTTCACTATTCGTATTAGTTTTTTCATTGTTAAGAGCCTCAAGTGGACCATTAGAGTTTTGATAAAAAGATCATTAAATTTTTCTACTGCTTATCATCCTTATATATAGAAATTTTAACTTCACTAAGAAGAATAATAGAATGATTTACTTTGGTATTTATTTGGTGTCTTGCACTAAGTGGATTAAACTCAGCATATGATACAGAGAGAACCATGGAATATTTTGGCTTTGATAAAAAAAAATAAGATAATGTACTTTTGTATACATTTATGACTTCGTTTTATCACAATATGAACAATGATGATATGTTAGTATGTTGCACTGAATATATTAAACTCCCCAGTATTACATTGAAAGTCACCTTTGGTAAGGCTGTATCATTTTCAGTTGACAAAAAAAAGTACTGCCTTGCCAAAGAACTTATTGCTTCAGAGGATTCCAGTCTGTCCTTGCTACTGAGTGTAGTGCAGCAGAAGAGCTGCTAGAGCCTTGGGAAAAGGGATCTTGAAGTAACGCTGGGACCTGTGCTGAAAAGTATCCTGGTGTAATAAATAATGATGGTAATGTGGCATCAGGAGTGGTAGGGGATGTGTGGATCAGGTGTTTGCTTGAAAATCTGAATTAGAAATACTTAGAGAAACAGAAGGAATTGTGCATAATAGCCAGTATGTTGAGGAAAGAAACCTGTGTAATCTGGCTCTGAGTGAAACAAAACTGAAGAGTAAAGAATGTTTTAGGGTTAAAGTCAGGGGTTGATATGAGGACAAAAGCTAAGGAAGGAGTAGCAACTCTGCTAAAGCCAGAGTTATGGAAATGATTAGAAGAGTGTAAGGAAATGAGCTTCGGTCTGATGTAGTTTAAAAGGAAAGTGGATTGCAAGAGATAGGTGATTATTAGTGCTTATGCAACTTGCTATGTGAAGGAAGATCATGAGAGGCAAGCATTTGTGAGTAGTTGAGAGAGTATGTCTGCAGTTTTGATGCAAGAGATTGAGTATTAATGATGGGTAATTTAAATGAGACAATTATGAGGCAGTTGAGGGTAGAATTGAGGGACATAGGGTATTCAGTAAGATGAATAGGATTGGTGCATTATACATGACAGCCAGAGACTGAGTGTGAATGAAAGTGGCGTTTGTTGTCTTTTCCTAGCGCTACTTCGTGCGCACACGGGGGCAGGGGGGTGCCATTTCATGTGTGGTGGGATGGCGGTGGGAATGGATGAAGGCAGCATGTATGAATACGTACATGTGTATATATTTATATTTCTGTGTATGTATATGTATATATATATATGTTGAATTGTACAGGTATGTATATGTGCGTGTGTGGGCGTTTATGTATATACATGGGTATGTGGGTGGGTTGGGCCATTCTGTAGTCTGTTTCCTTGCGCTACCTCGCTAATGTGGGGGACAGCAACAAAGTATGATAAATAAATAAATATGGCTAGGAATGGATGAAGGTGAGCAAGTATGAATATGTACATGTGTATATGTGTATGTGAGTGGTGGGATGAAGAAATAAATTTAGTAAGAGAGAAAAGAGAGGCATTTGGACAGTACTTACAAGGAAGGAGTGTAAATGACTGGAAGATGTATAAAAGAAGGTGGCAGGAGGTCGAGAGGAAGGTGCAAGGGTTGAAAAAGAGGGCAAATGAGAGTTGGGGTGAGAGAGTATCAGGATTTTAGGGAGAATAAAAAGATGTTTTGGAAGGAGGTAAATAACATTGGTGAAGGGGCAAGGGGGAAGTAATAACAGGTAGTGATGAAGTGATTATTGTTTAGGGATGGGTGAACATCTGGGTTGACTGAGGACTGACTGCCACAACCAGGATTTGAACCTATGTGTTTGATGTTAGATAGCCCGTGAGTGCATCTTGGAATGCTAACTGCTACTTCATGGAAGTCTGTTCTGCATCTATCATGTGTAATGCATCGGAAACAAACTTGCGTATTTACCTTTACAGCTTCATCAGATTTGACTTGTATTTATGGAGAGCAACAGTAAATGTACAAGAAGGAAGGATGGAATGAAAAAGATTTTGAGTGATCGGGGCCTGAACATACAGGAAGGTGAGAGGCATGCAAGAAATAGAGTAAATTGGAACAGTATGTTATACTGGGGTCGATATGTTGTCAGTGGACTAAGCCAGGGTATGTGAAACGTCTGGGGTAAACCGTGGAATGGTCTGTGGGGCTTGGATATGGATAGGGAGCTGTGGTTTTGGTGCATTACACATGACAGCTGGAGACTGAATGTGAATGAATGTGGCCTTTTTGTCTGTTTTCTTGGTGCTTCCTCGCTGAAGCAAGGGGTAACAATGCTGTTTCCTGTGGTGTGGGGTAGCACCGGGCATGGATGAAGGCAACCATGAATATGTACATGTGTATATATGTATATGTCTGTGTATGTGTATGTATATGTTGATATGTATACGTATGTATACGTGTGTGTAATAGTATTCATGTTTATATATATGTGTATGTGAATGGATTGGCCATTCTTTGTCTGTCTCCTGGCGCTACCTTGCTGACGCGTGAAACAGTGATTAGATATAATAATGATGATAATAGGTGTATCACTGGTCATAACATTTGACTTGATTGTGTGCTCTTGAATGATGTCTGGACAAGTCATGAGATGTTATAGTTTTAGCTCACCCCAGTTTAAGTTCAGGAAAATTTCTCAGATATGAAATTATTTTTATCTCATTGGATTTGGATGACGTTAATTTTTTGTAATTGATATTTAACTATCAACAGATAAGCCTTATTGACCGTGTTGACAAGATCTATGAAAATACTGTGTGGCGGGATGCAACAGATAATGGAGGTTTTTCAGGAATGGGATTTGTAATCAAGAAGATTCTTGTGCATCAAGAATGGACACCTGTTGCTTCAAACCAGGTACACTACAACATGGAAAGGAACTCATGGGATGTACGCAACCTGCTTGAGGTAAGAAGTTGAATTTCTTGTTATGTGTTGCCATGATAAGTGAACCATCATGTTAGAGAAGTTGTAGGTGACTTTAGGATCAACCTCAGTTTGTCCATTTTTTCCTGCCTTTTGTTTATTCACCATTCCATTTATGACCAGCCAGGTATCTTGTTCTTTTGCTCATACTGTAGTACCACTCTTTGCTTGTTCAATTAAGCTTAAGTATTTATACTCTTTTATATAGTTTTCTTTCGTACATAAAGTCATACTTAAGTACTCTTATAAGCACTTTTACATATGTTATAATAAGTAACTGATAGCACTCTCAGAAATATATGGTTGTATGGAATAAAGTAATCCCTTATGCCCTTCAACTGCAGTCTTAGTGCTTTTCACATTGCTCTGCCTCTGAGCATGATTTCAGATCAAAATGAAAACAATTATGATTAATACTTTGTATAATATACAATGGGATTTGAACATGATATGATATCATACTTTGCTAATATTAGAAATGACATTCAAGTATGAAAAAAGAAAAAAAAATTGTTATTGTAACTGGATATGACATAATAACAGCTGTTGACAAATCTTAAGTTTAATGCCTCCAAGACCCAATTTCTACCCATCTCTATATTGAAAACTCACAATTCTCGTCTTTCCTTTGATGGTTCTGTAATTCCACCTCTTGACTCAATGAACAAACTGGTTATTACTGTAACATCCACTCTTTCTTGGAAACCCCACGCTACAGGAATAGCTAAGTCTGCCTCTAAGAAACTGGATGTCCTTTTTAGATGTTGAAGCTTCATCTCCTCTGAACTCTTGATTCATCCTTGTAATGCTCTCACATTTGTGGTGGTCCTAACTCTGTATGCTTACTGGACAGTGTTGAGTTGAAAGCGATCTGACTTATAAACTGTCCCAGGGTAACTTCCATACTTGACCCCCCTTGCCCTATGCCACAATGTTGGTTCACTTTCCCTCTTCTATAGGTATGACTTTGGGTTCTGCTCCCAAGAGCTGGCTGCTTGTGTGCTCCCACCACTAGCTAGACCATGCAATATTTGGCAAGCGTCTGCATCACATGATTATTGTGTGGCCATCAGGATCTCAAGAGTGAGCTGTTTTGATACCTGCTTCTTTCCCTACATGTCGAAGCTATGGAACTCTTTACCTTCTCATGTTTTTCCCAATAACTATGACCTGGCATATTTCAGAAGACAGGTTTTTCACTGCCTCCAAAATTCATAAATGCTTTCCCTTGTCTTTTCTTTTTCTATTTCATATTTCTATCTACATTTCAGTTAAGGCCCGGCCTTGATGTGGACTTTTGTCCGTGACCAGAGCCTTCAACATAAAGAAGAAATGAAATCTCAGTTCTTGGACCAGACTCAGTTCGAGTCATTTTTGCATAGTGATAAAGTGCTCAGTTTCAAAGCCAACAGGGAGAGCTATGACAGTGTCTTGATAGCTGTATAGCAGTTCATAAGATGGCACATATGCTCCCATTATTTTGAGAAGGATTAAAGCTACTGCTTGAACAGTTTAGGAGAAGGGATATTTCAGATGAAGATGTTAGAGTAATGACAGGTGATTAAATGCAATGAAATTATTTTTGTATGAATGTTATTGGGATGGAAACCTTGTCATCAGTTGATGAATTACCTTGGTTTATAAAGTGAAAAAGTAAGTACTTTTCAAGTGTGGAAGTTTTATGTTTCACTTGAGCACACAAGACTTGGTTTGACAGTATATAAAGGGAAGCGGGAGGAGTAGTAATGTTATGGAGGCTGTGTACCTGTTCCGTCCTACTGAATTGGGAATGGAGCAGATAGTTTTATAGAAAGTTTGACTCTTTTATTAGAAAGGTATTTGAAAGAGCATTGAAAAGATACACTAAAGCAACATTTGACATTGACTTCTGTCATTGAAGGCCAGCACAGCTTTGTACAAGGAAAGAGCACGAAAACATAGCTACTAATGCATGTGAGTAATGTATGAATTGATTAAACAGCAATGCAAGGAAATAGAATGGAGTAATTACAGAAACCTGTTAAAATTTATAGATAGGGTTAAAAACAATTCTAGATGAACCCAAGATTGACTACTAAGCAATGTACATGTCATCAGATAACATTATTGTCAAACAGGTGATTAGTTAGTTCTTCATGCTAACCCTGTCAACAAGGCAAAATCTTGTCATAGGTACTTGGAGGTACATATTATTTGCAAAAAAATGTACAAACTTGCATGCTTGATGTTAAAAGGGATAAATGGAAAATATAGTAAAATCTTGGGTGTATTATCTCTGAAGCTCAGGTATCATTGCTCCTCTGATGTGAATTATGTATAACAGAGAATTGGTATCACATCTTTGAAATATCCTGTCTATGCTGTTTAGTTTACTGAAATCCTTGCTTGGTTTGTGTTAATAGCACAGAGTGCAAGATGTAGGATTTCTTCTATCTGTCTTTCTATCTATCTATCTATCTATCTATCTATATCTATCTATCTATCTATTATCTATCTATCTATCTGTCAGTATCTTTGATGTCTTTCTCCATCTGGAACTCCTTCAATGGGGTGGCCACAGCAATAGAGTCTTCATAACTAGTGTGCTCCATTGCCACATCCTAGTATTTAGTACCTCACCCTTAACAGGTCATGGCAGAGGGCAACTCTGACACTGTTTGCAGATGCTCTTACCCAATGTTCTTACTGACTACTACTACTTAATCTACTTAATCTATCTATTTATCTGTCTATATCTATGACTGCTACCTAGGGCTTCTACCTAATGTTCCTACCTACTGCATCTATCAATTATTTCTACCTAATGTTCCTACCTACTGCATCTATCAGTTGTTTCTACCTAATGCTCCTGCTTCATAGTTAATGCTATTTAGTTAGAGGTATACAGAGTGGTAAGTTAGATCTGTTAACAAGTTTTAAGACATGCCTAGAAATAGGGGTTATGGTGTCAAGGAATTAGAATTGAAATTAAAACTTGAAAGCTACATTACATTGATAGTATACTTTGTGAAATGCTAAGTAGCATCAAGTTTCCCATATTTTTATAAGAATTATGATAATAGCTTGGGTTTCTAGCTAATGCTCATACCTAATGTTCTTACCTACTACCTCTACCTATTGTCTCTACCTAATGCTCCTGCTTCTTAGTTATTGCTATTTAGTTAGAGGGGTATAGAGTGTTAAGTTATATTTATTAACAAGTTTTAAGATTTGCCTAGAATATAGGGGTTATGGTGCTAAGGAATTAGAATTGAAATAAGAATTTTGAAAAGCTACTTTACAGTGATAGTATACTTTGTGAACATACTAAGTTGCAACAGGTTTTCCCATATTTTTATAAGAATTATGATAATTGCTTGGAAGTGTATATGGAATTAAAATACAAACTAATGCTTTCCTAATGACAAGCTTTGATTAAAGAGATGGGAAAATCTTTTTGATATGTTTACCATATTGCATCACTGCTTGCTTGTCTCCTCCATAGGTTCAGTTTTTGCCTTGGATGCAATGGTTTATCTCCTTTTTCTGCTTTATGTGCAACATAGTTTTGGTTCTTCCGAAAGGTTTTTAGCCGGGAATACTCTCATAAGGATTACTGCTTGGCACATCTCTTCACTGACATCAAGTTTGAAGGGGGCATCCTGGGTCTTGCTTATGTAGGCTCCCCTCGCAGGAATTCTGTTGGGGGAATCTGCACGCCAGGTAAGTAATTTGGAAGTGTTAAGATTTTGATACGATTGATATAATTTTGATGATTAGTGGCCACATAGTAAGCAAAGAAAATCATTGGTTTAAATGAAAATGTTTGTATGCTAATTCATTGAAATATAGTTGATGCTGTGTTCTCTTTTTCATTGACTGTGGGCATTTTTTGCTTGATAATTCATTACAGTAAGTAGGTAGTTAGTTGGCCAGATTTTATTTTGCTTCAAATTTTATGTATTTGTCTTGCATCCCCATTTTTATGTCATTCAATATAATACAGATGCATACTTTCCTGATGATAAGCTTCGATTATAGAGCTGATAAAATCCTTTTGGTAATTTTACCATATTGCAACACTGCTTACTTGTCTTCATAGTTCAGTTGTTGCCTTGGATGCAGTGGTTTTTCACCTTTTTCCGCTTTTATATGCAACATAGTTTTCATCCTCTTTCTGAAAGATTTTTAGCTAGGAATACTATTCACATTTCCAGCATCATAACCAACGAGGTAGGAGGTGCTGCTACCATGAAAAGTAAAGCTTGGAATTGGATAAAGTATTGAGTTTTAGCACCTTGAGGGGTACTCTAGTTTTACTGGAGGAGCCAAGTCTCACCCTGCCTTCTCATGGTGACCTCGTTAGTACACCCCTTATGAGTAGAACTAAAGGTGGAGGCATTTCCCAACTACATCAGGACAATAGTTTAAATTTGGACAATCACCTGAGGTGACTGTAACTTTTAGTTTTGACAATTTTGGAGCCTTGCTGCCTTCTGGAAGCACTTCGCTGGAGTTGTCCTCTGCCAGACCTGTCAAGGGTGTGGCACAAAAGGCTAAGAAGCTGCACTGGAGTCTGCCAATTGTGCTGAGGGTTAAAAGGAACGAGCAGTTGAGGATGATGGCCCTGACTTTGGATGGGATGACTGGGGAGAATAAAAGGAGGGAGGTTGTGGAGAG
>JAUUDZ010142501.1:0-18804 GCA_032361705.1 Panulirus versicolor | reverse complement strand
GAAATTCATAATCTTCCTTGTATGGGAAATTTTCCCCGATGCTTTTAACAGCATCTACGCTTTTCAGTAAGTATAATTTGCAGCCTCCGTCCAGTGTGTTACACCAGTGTGCATGCAGAGCACCACGTCCTCCAGCACTCCACATGTGTGTATCATGACACATCATGATGATGATGGCACGTTTGCCAGTCTGTTAAGCGGACGGTGAACGTCCCTGGTACACAGTCTTCACCACCCACTCTCCTCCAGCCTTCACACACGACCTCAGTACACAGCAAAATGCCCAGCACCAACAGTGTAAGTGACTCGACCCTGGTTATCACCAGTGCTCCTTCTCTGGGACAGTCCATTACTCTGCACTTCTGAGAATACAGTCACTCACTCGAAGATCAACATCGACCTGTGTTCGTGTCTATAATACTAAGACTTCCAGTACTTTTCTCAGTCGGTATTTGAGTTACTTTTCTATTCGCTTCTCTTCGTCTGGTCGTTGTTTTTTTTTCTTTTTTTCCTCCGCCTCAGGCAGGGAAAGTCAGGCACAGCTGACTGACCCTTCGAGGAAACATTCTTGTAACCCGGACGAGGGAGGGTGGGTAGGCAACATGGCTGACGTGCCTACAATCACACTCGCACCGTGTGTATGTGTGTGTATGTGTGTGTGTGTGTGTGTGTGTGTGTGTGTGTGTGTGTGTGTGTGTGTTACCGGACACCGCCTGCCTGCGAGTGAAGAGTTACCTGTGGCGAGGCTGCATCATCGTCTGTTAACGAAAGGGATCACAGTCTTCATCGAACAAATTTTCACTCCAAAATCCATCGTTTTCCTGCTACTGGAAGCAGCGCAGCCCTGGAGCTAGAAAAAGGGACCTGGGGTATTGATAATATTGTTAATATTGTTAATAGTGCAAGGGAGGTAAAGACCGCACCAGCAGGGACTTCTTGAACGGACGTACAACACGAAAATACTCAATCTCTTTGACACAACCGTCCACAACTTTGACAAAGACATCTACAACTTTGATACAGACGTCAACAACTTGAATCCAACATCTCCATCATGACACGAACCCCAAAACATGGATGAAACCGAGCCCAAGCCATCACGGACCCAGGAACCAAAGTCACGACCTCACGGACATAATTCAAGAACCACCATGACATTGGTCCCTACAAAACGTTACTAGCCCTTTTTTGAAAACATTTAAAGACCCATTTTTGTCATTCTATTTCTATTTCAATTAAAAACACCTGCAGCAACGGATCTACGCAGTTGCAATCACGGCCAAGTGGTTTCTAGATATCAACAACCGACATCTACGAGGAACTATGAACATACTGCAGTCATCCACGTACAGATCCTCTCAGGTAATCAAGGACGAAGTGCGTAATATAATCATCCATAGACAGACCTCCCCGGGTAATCCACGGACTGTGTACTAAGGTCATCTAAGGACAGATCTCTCTGGTGACTAAGGACACACTACAACAAACCACTACGGACGGCCTTCAACGTGTAGTCATGAAGGAAACGTCACAAAACATCTACGGAACAATTGCTAAGTGTAACCTGAAGATGTGGTGTGTGTGTATGTGTGGAAGTGGGGGCATGTTAAGCAGCCTGAGGAACACACTACACACCTCCCAGATCACGTACCTCCCACTCCAAACACCTCCCACACCACGTACCTCCCACTCCGAACACCTCCCACACCACACACCTCTCACACCACATACTTCCCAACCACACACCTCTCATATCACGCATCTCCCACGGCATGTACCTCCCACACAACTAATCCACACTACACACGTCCCACACCTCATAACTTCCACACCACATACCACCCACTCAACACACACCTCCCACACCACACACCTCATTCACTACATTCCTCCCACACCATATACTGCCCACACTAGATACAGGGCGAAAGATGGTCTACACATCAGAGACTTTAATAAAAGTAAGAAGTGATCCTTCACACTGGTTCGGATCATATAAAGCCTGCCTACGGGTAGGGAAGGGTGGGCCCTCAGGAGAGGGAGGGGCTCCATCAGTGCCTGCTGAGGCGGGAGGGGCTTCAGCAGTGCCCAGTGGGGCGAGAGGGGCTCCAGCAGTGACCAATGGGGTGGGTGGCTCTATAGCAGTGCCTTGTGGGGCGGGAGGGACTCCAGCAGTGCCTGGTGGGGCAGGAGAGGAAGGTCAGGCAGGAGCACCTGTAGCCCGGCACACTGGCCACACTGACCCCCGCTACACACACACACACACACACACACATTGCCCCCGCCTACACTCCCCGCGGCAGATGGACGAGCGGGCGCGGGCGGCCGGCGGAGGGCGTGCCCGCGTCTCGTAAACCAGGCTTTATGAGGCGGCGCGGGCGGCCGGCCTCACGAGTGCTCCACTATCGCCGTCAGCATCACCAGCGGTCACTCCCGCAGCCATACACCACGCACCACGCCCACACACCGCCCTCATCCGCGCCCACGCTACACATGCCCTCACCAGCCCTGCCCCAGAGGCGGTAGACCACCACCGCATGAGCTTCGGAAACCCATGCGTACAGTGCCAATCCATGACCCACGCCTGCACCACATACACCCACTCTCTCACACCGCACGACCCATGATTATGTATACAATACCCATACAACTCATGCACTTACGACTCACAACTAAACCAATAACCATCCACAACTCATGCCTGTAAAGCTCATGTATTCTTTACCCACGCCCACACAGTTCGCGTCCGCACGACCCATATCCACACAAACTAAGCCCACATCGCCCACGCTCACACAGACCACGCCAGCACGGCTCATGCCCATAAAATCCAGCCTATATAGCCTCTGCCCACACATCTAACGCCCACACAACCCACGCCTTCGCCCATATAACCCCCACCCACACAACCCACGCCCACGTAACCCACACCTACACAGCCCACGCCCACACAGCCCAGGCCAACAATACACCACACCACAGGATTTCCCTTCACGCCTGCAGCAGTGTGGCCAATCTAAGAGATAACTCCCTCACCTGCATATCATTAACCCCTGAGCACAACGGCACGACCCTTGTGCACGGCGGTACGACCCTACAGCTAAACCGGTGCGACCCTTTGGTTTGATGAAACAGCCTTTGACCTGACATTTGTGGGTCAGGACAAAGGGCAGACCACCATAACCAAGGATTGTACTGAAGCACATGAGAATGAGCCAGGCAAAGGACCCTGCTCGCCTGGGGATTCGATCCAATCACGGAGGCAAAGGTTCCAACCAACAAGCAGCAGCAGCAGCAGGAAGGATATGAACCATTAATCCACGGCGAGACGAGGACTCAAAATATTGTCTCGGAACAAGTACTGAACCGAAGATATAATGACAATGTCCTAAACTGAAGCAGCGAGACCAGGATTCGAGCCAGTGTCTTGCACTGAAGATTTGAAAAACCGAACTGATGAAAATTTGGAATGACCGTTGTGCTTGAAGATGATGTTTAGAAGAATATAAATTCTTGCTTGATTTTGAGGACGTGGATGTAATTCCATGCGGTCCCGAACGTATGGTTCCTCTAAGTTCATTTATTGCTATCTCTTTGAGTGTGTTAAACATCTTGTCATCAATAGCATAGCTACGATTCTAGTTTATTTTGCCTTGTATTACTGCTCGCTGTTTCCCGCCTTAGCAAGGTAGCAGTGCTCGGAACGGACGACGAAGCCTCAGTTGCCCATATCCACTCTCAACGCATCACGAGTAATGAATGCACAGTGACCAGAGCCAACAATCCACAGTCAAGCCCCACAGAACCATCCCGTGCTTTACCCTGACGTCACAAAGTACTCCATAATGACCCAGTGAACCCACGAACCGTCCACTGCTTCGTGCATGTCCTTGTGTATACCTTCAAACACTGCAGATGTAATCAGAGATAATCGTGTGTGTGTGAGGGGACTCCACGAAACATGAATAACATGTGTACATCTTTAACTCGTACTGGAGACCTGGAACGGATAATGATTCACCTTGGGGCATCAGGGATTCGAAACCCGTTCCTATCTGGATGATTCGATTCCCGTTCCTGTGCTTAGCGTACAGACCCGCTACTCGGTAGGACCGGGCTTCGAACCCTCGGCTCCCAGAGCTCAATCGTCACCATGAATAACATATATCCACATCGCTGCAAAAGACGACGGTCCATTAGACGTATGGATGGGATACTCGTGTGTAGACTAAGAGCTGGTGATATTATCGACGGAGGAGGAGAGTGTATCATTGTTCCCCCGAGGTAGAGGAAGTGTAAACATGTTAGTCTCTCCCCAACCCTCCTCCCTCCCCGACACGCCAATAGAGCCAGTAACAAGACAAGGCGAGCGTGTGATGGAGGAAATAACCCGGTTTAATGAGGAGAGATCAGAGGTGATGCAGGAAATGGAAATGAAAGAAAAGTGCCGGCAGCCATGATTATAAAAATGACGCGACCGAAACAAACAAGTCGGGGATGAGTCGAGTAACGTGAATGAACAATGAGAATCGGAGAAAATACAAGTACAACAAAACAAAAGAAAATGGGAAAACGGAGGGATGACATAACAGAAAACCTGGTAATGATAACGATGGACGACACAAACTGAAGTACAAGTGATGGACGAGTGTGAGACCCCTAGTATGGTGTAGGTAGTGTGTCTGGGCCACAGACTGGCAGAGAAGATGTGTAGCCTTCCATACTAGACGCGTCCAGGAAGCTGCCAGACGCACGGTGACTAACCCTCACCATATACAGGTGTCAATAATTCATACATTTCCTCGGCAGGGTAGCAATTGCTGGGGCGATGATTTTCAGGAAAAGAGATGAAAAAGATCGTTGTTTCAACGGCAAGGTTGCGTCGGGATAATGGGAGGTGCAAAAACGAGAAAAAAAAAAGAGGAAAGAGCAGAGGTGGGCCCGGAGGGTCTGTATCTGCTAGTCCATCATAATCAGAAATTAAGATTCCAAAACTCCGGATAAAAGAGCGTTGTTTTCCAAGTCAAATCATGTTTGGGGGAAAGTTTCTACCAGCATGAGAGGTCTCGTTCTGAAAATCCGTAAATGTCTAAACTGACTTCTTGCCGGGCCACACCAACGTGATAGAGAATTGGAAATAACATAATTGCTGAGATCCGGCCTGTAGTCCAGGAAAAACACTACATAAAAGGGAGTTCTTAAGGCGATGATACAATTTCGCCTAGAGCGAGCTGCGGCCTCCCACAACCTAACTGGGCGGAGGAAGAGGAACAACACAACAGCTTGGTACCACACGGATACGACCTCCCAAACCATCATATGATATACGTGAGGTCATGTAAGGAAAGATACGGGGCCGTGTCATACATGGGGAAAGAAATATATCTTGAACTGGATTCTTGCAAACGAATTCTTCATAAGAGAAAAGCATAATCATTTTGACATTAATGACCTGACACTAACACTGTCAGAGAAACAGCGACGAGCAGGAATGACACATTCACCACACCACACTCATCACACCACACTCACCACACCACACTCACCACACCAAGCCACGCCACACTACACTCGCCAGACCACGCCACACTCACCACACCACATCACACTCACTACATTACACCACACTCACCAGACCACGCCACACTCATCACACAACATCACACTCACTACATCACACCACACTCACCAGACCACGCCACACTCACCACACCACATCACACTCACCACACCACACTCACTACATTACACCACACTCACCAGACCACGCCACACTCACCACACCACATCACAGTCACTACATGACACCACACTCACTACATCACACCACACTCACTACACCAGACCACACTCACTAGACCAAGCCACATTCACCACATCACACTCACTACATCACACCACACTCACAAGACCAAGCCACACTCACCACACCACATTACACTCACTACATCACACCACACTCACCACTCCACACTCACCACCACCATCGCTACACCAGGCAAGATTTCACCAAATTCTTTCACCACAACAGATGCACGCGGAGTAAATAATGAAGTACCAGTTGTACAGAGGACAAACCTTCGATTGAAAAAAAAAAATTGCTTATCAATAACACTTTGTTGTTATCTGACTTCAGTCATGAACGACACTGTCTTCTGGTCCTCAACATGTGACACTCGCACGCTGTGTGTGTGTGTGTGTGTGTGTGTGTGTGTGAACTCAGATGATTACACTACTTCCTTTTGTTACGGTTGCTGCACCTTCTGATTTTAGTAGTGTTATCACGTGAGGATTCCAGAGAATACCACAACAAGGAGGAATCATTTCTTAATGTAAGGTTGAGACAAAGACATTCCAGGACTTCCCGTGTGTATTAGTGATACATCTCTCTCCCTCCTCACTGCACTCAACAGAACAGATTCTAAGTGATTTCAGTCGTTCCAAGCGATCTTTGCGAGAGTCAGTGAGGGTTGTTGTGAGTGATCTCTGAGCAAATCCTTTAAGGAAGAAGTAAGAACAAAACATTGCTCTAGAGAGCTATCATCGTCAGTTATAAATGAAGTTGTCTCTTCTCATCTTGAAGGTCTGCAGGATCCATCCTGCTACGATCTCAGATGAGCCAATGGCTATCCTATGGTGTGTTCGTTGAGACTAAGGTCATCAGGCAAAAGTATTCCTACATCTCACGCGCTTCCCTCCCGTGGAATAATGACGCTTGTGTCCCTTATGATGACACACAGAGGAGACTTGTCCCTGTTACATGTGGCTTACTGGAAGGCTCTGATCGTCCCTTTTCTGCTCTTTGTTACGGGTATCTACCACGGTGCTCATTATACCAGCCGGCAGCATAATGAAAAGCAACGCAGGCGAATTTTCCCTCCCGGTCTCCAAGTTGGCCCCCGAGAAAATAAAGACTAGGGGGATATTATCTACTTGTCAGCAAGTTCTTGTAATCTATTACTTCCCATTCAACCCCGTCATATTCTTCCCCTTTCCTATAAGTATTTCGTGTCATTTTCCCCCATTAGTTAACCAACTAGGTCATATTCTTCCCCACTTCGACACCTATGTTTTTACAAACGTTTACAGCGGTTGAATTTTCCGTTCCATGCTCAGCGAAAGATTGTTCATGTGCATGTTTTTGTTACTGCGGCCGTACTGTTTACACATCACAGCGGCGTCGAGAAATGAATAGCTGTAACCCGTGTGATCGCGCAAGAGCCTGTGCGCAGTGACGCTTCGCTGGGAGAGAGGAGGTTGCCCCGCAACGGCTTCTTGCTGCGCGGCACTAGGGCGCAGCGGCCTGACTTCGACTGCAGGAAGGTCACGTCAGCTCAACAAGGTCTCCGGTGGAGCGCAGGTGCTACGCGCAGGAGTCAGTCACAACGGGACAGTGTCTGACCGGAGCCTGCTGAGCCCCGTGTTGATCCAGGCACTTCGAAAGCTCCTTCAAGCTCGACTGACGACAGAGACAGCTCCTCTTACCAACCATATTAACAAGAACAAGACGCCAGCCTCCCAAGAAATCATCATTATTCATCAGGTTGGATGATATTCCCTATGATTGGAGACTATTTTCCCTCCGTGGATCGTATTCATTAATTCATCTTTTTTTTTTTTTTAGACATGATCAACTGTTATCATCTTCCTAAAAGCGTCAAATCATGTTTAAAAAGAAAAAAAATATCCTCCTCATCATCACCTGACCTTGGCTATACTCTGACGGTAGTTCCACAGGGAATGAATGACTGACTCCATCATAAGAATTCAACTTCATTAGTCATAACGAAAGATTTTCATGAAGGTTGTTCAACAGATATTCATCACACAACAGAGTGAATGAAGAGCCATAAAAGGTATTTAAGGTTTAAAATGTTAATGCAACGATTCGGAAAAACTCTTTAATTAAGTTTTAAGTCTTAAATAAAAGGGAATCTTGAGACACAAATAACACGAAAACCATAAGATGTTCCCCAAAAGAAAATGTAGCTCTCGGGAAAAACACAAACAGATGGTCGTAGAAAACCAGGCAGTGGCCGCTTATCATCTAGGAGTAACCATGAAAAATAAAAAGCCTCCACAGACATAAAATTACCCTCGATAACCAAAGAAATCAGCCCCGAAAATCAAACGTAAATCTCCCAAACAAAAGGGCGCCATCGAATATACAAAAAGCAGCGTTTGAAAATAGTACTGACCTCAACACGAAGAGCGGCCACTGAAATATGACATTATGTTGATCCCTGCTGAAGACACGTCGGCCCCTGACGCCCATACTGGACGTACCTGATGTTGACAACAACATCTCTGGTCGGTTGTTACTGGGTTTCATTTGCACCTTCCAGCCGGGATGTGGCTCCAGCAAGGAGTCCTGGCATGTTGGTCAGGGGTCAGGTCTTCCAGTATCTCCCAAGTGTATATGGTGTAGCAAAATGGTGGTAGCGGGCGTAGTAGGTGGTAGGAAGGATAATGGTTGGGATGGTGGTAGCTGGGATTGTAGGTGGTAGGAGGGATAGTGGTAGCATGGTAGATGATAGGTAGGATGGAGGTAGTGGCAGGAATAGTGGTAGTGGCAGGGATGGTGGTAATGGTAGAAATGGTGGTAGTGGCAGGGATGGGATTAGTGTCAGGGATGGTGGTAATGGCAGGGATGGGATAAGTGGCAGGGATGGTGGTAGTGGGAGGGTTGGTGGTAGTGGGAGGGTTGGTGGTAGTGGTGGGGTGGCGGGGAGTGCAGAAATCCCATACGTCATCTCCGTCATAACACTGCCTCCAGGTGGCATCCGGCCCACCATGTATGGATGACTTGAACAGTCAACAGGATCTGGGAGGACCTGAAGTGTGTGTTTAGTTGGGGAGGGAGGGTCTGGCAGTGTGGGAAGGGCCTGCCGGTATGTGTGGGGGGGGGATGAGTGACGGTATGTCTGAGGAGGACTGCCTGTACGTCTGAGGAGGTCTGCCGGTACGTCTGAGGAGGTCTGCCGGTACGTCTGGGGAGGTCTGCCGGTACGTCTGAGGAGGTCTGCCAGTACGTCTGTGGAGGTCTGCCGGTACGTCTGGGGAGGTCTGCTGGTACGTCTGGGGAGGTCTGCTGGTACGTCTGAGGAGGTCTGCTGGTACGTCTGGGGAGGTCTGCCGGTACGTCTGAGGAGGTCTGCTGGTACGTCTGAGGAGGTCTACCGGTACGTCTGGGGAGAACCATGCACACTGTCTTTGCCACCTGGGTTCCTTCTGTTGAGTCCTTCTGTTGGTCTACGGTAACATTTCCTCACACCTGCCGTGCTGTGTGTATCCTGTCGCTGCCCGTCGCCGCTGGACCGTCTCCAGCACGTCTAACACCTTCCTAAGGTAACGTGAGGAACAGCTGATGTATACAGTGCGTCAGGTCCAACAAATGTTGTAGACATTGTAGTGAACACCTCGTCCGTGTCTTTACAGGTAGTTTAGACAGTGACCACTGTGTAATTTAGCGGCTTTACAACCCTCCTAATGTGGTCTTCCGGTGATAAACTGGCCACTATGTCAAGCCCAGGACCCTCTCCACACACGAGGTCTCCTGTCATTTGCTCTCTATGAGATGACAGGCATAGCGTGGGCCTAGTTTCTCCGTGTCACCTTCCATTCTATTAAGTTGACTTTCATTGATATAATTACATCTCTTCTGCAACTTACCCGGGTCCCTCGCGTCTGTAGGTTATCAAGATCATCAGTGTAAGTTATTCCTCTCGTAAACCTAACATCATCTCCAGATACGTTCAGGTGTGGTTCAAGTTCTTCTGGCGAATTATTGACAAACGCTTACCAGAGGCCCGAACACTGAGCCCAGCGGGCGGAGGAACACACTCCTCAGTGGGTTTTTTTTTTGCCCAGTTTGGAAAAAAAGGGCCTCAAGCAGGGGACCCCTGTGCCTTCCCTCGCTAACCTGATATTTTCGATCATCAACAGAGCCTCGGTGTTATGACTGTTATTACCTACACGTTATCATCTTCGTGTGATCACTACTCGTGTGTTACGGGGAAGGGGTTTCTCTCTCGTGTCCCCCCCCCACCGTCTCTAAACCTTGTATATCTATACCATGTCTTAACCTTGCGCACACACACACACACACACACACACACACACACACACATAACCAGGTTTACGCCAGGTACCCATTCATCGACCAGCTCTAAAGTGAAAGATGAAATAATTGGTTTGGCAGAGAGTCCGCTACCCTGTCCGGGTCTAGAAACCAGGTACGTTCGATTGGTAGGTCACATCGCTGACCAGTGCGCTACGAAGGGTCGTACTGGGGTTGTCTTACTGCCTAGTAAGGTGGGAGACGGGGGAGTGGGAGGAATTGGGATAAGGGAGGACATTGGTGTACATGGGAGGGAGAGATAGCAGAAGACCTAATGGTGTATGACGATGTTATCTGCTGGAGGACAGCTGTAGTATCCCATATTGCTAATCTGTATAGATGGAGACAAGATAGTAAAGCAGGAGGAGGAGTGTACGGTGAGGGAGGACTCACTCCTGCAACACAAGGGAAGGAATGGAAGAGGGACTAGTGGGAGGGAAGGTACGTGGAGTGTCGGCACAGGGAAGGGATGGAGGGAAAGGAGAGAACATAAAGGAAATGTTTAAGACTATGTGGGAAAGGTTGGGAAAGACGGGAGGAGGGAGGGCAGGTGATGGGGAATGTTAAAGACAGAATAGAAAGACGAGAGAAAAGAAACAGCAGCAACAGCAGCAGTCGTGACATAAACAGCAGAAGCAGCAACACCAACAGAATCAGCAACAAAACAGCAGCAGAGAGAGCAGGAGCAGCAGGAGAAGCGGCAGCAGCAGCAGCAGCAGCAATAGCAGAGAGCAAACATGATTCATCAGTGGTCAAACAGAGGACTGCCTCAGTGTTAAGTGTCCGCCACGACCCCACACCCTATTATGGCTGGCCAGGACCTGGCGAGTCTGTACCAGGTCACTAACAGGTACAACAGGGCCCGAAGGAATCTGTACCAGGTCACCAACAGGTACAACAGGGCTTGGGGATTCTGTAGGTCACTAACAAGTATATCAGGTCACCAGCAGGTACAGCAAGACCATGGTAGTCTGTACCAATTCACCAGTAGGTATAATAAGACATGGGAGGGCCGAGGTATAGTGATGAGTGCGAAGGTAAAGGAGGACATGTTAGCACTGAAGGAAGACCTGGGGACCTTACAGCGAGCCAGAAGTAAGGTACACTACGTGGTAAGAGGACCTGGGGGTATGGAGAGGTGTGTGTGTGTGTGTGTGTGTGTGTGTGTGTGTGTGTGTGTGTGTGTGTGTGTGTGGCAGGATAACCTGAATCAGGACCTGGTAATATGACAGCAGGTGAGAAAATGCTGTGATCAGGACAAGAAAAGACCCGGTAGAGTCCCGACCCAGGAGGAGAAGAGGCAGGTCCTGGTGATGACAAGGGAGATAAACATACGAAAACTTGGAATACATCAAAAATAATATTTACGCCTAGAATATCAGATTTTGGATCACTTGCCCATGTGAGGATTTGGGAACGCTCAAGGAAAGGTAACTCCGCGGAACATTTGGGTAAGGTAGGATGTAAGGTAAGGCCGTAGGGTATGTGTACAGGAGAAGGTAAAAAAAGAACAGAATACGTTCCCTCACATGAGTTCCTACTTTCTCATTCCTTCTCTCTCTTCCGTGCGAGCGTGTGTGTGATCACCTGTTTGTTCAGGACGGAGAGGGAGTTCTACGCTCGTGGAGCCTCATCTCTTGAACTTTCTTTACTATCAAGCGGCTCCTGAAACGTCTCCGTGTTACCAACATTTATCACCGGGTCACGTAGCGTGTTCCAGTCATCCCCAGTCCTGCTCCCGAAGTAGCACTTCTTAGCGTCTTGTTATGCCCTCTGGTGGGGGCAGCTGTGCCACTGGCATCTCACGAAGACCTGAATGCTGTCGACGTCATCTAGCTAAATTAGAAACCTGAAGGCTGTGATCAGGTCACCCCTCTACTCTTCTCTCCTCTATGGTGGATAATTTAATAGTCTGTATCTTCTGCGTGAATACTATTTGTGATTATGTATTACGGGTAGAGAGTTTAAACGTGTATTGCCCAGTCCCTTAATCTTGTATATATGTACTATACCTTAACTCTGTATGTGTGCGCACACACACACACACACACACACACACACACCAGTCTAAGCCAGGTACCTCTTTATCGACCGACCCAGAAAGAAGGATAAATACCTGGGTTGGGTGTGGGCCGACTACGGCACACAGGATTCGAACCCATGCGGACCCCGACCCCGATCGGGCCTGTCCCGACTCATAGTCAGCATGTACATATGTGTGCATGTCCCAGAACAGCTGTTTAGACAAGTGAAAACTTCGACAATGTCTCCCCAGTTCTTCCATCACCCATTCTAATGCTGCAGTCAACCAGCCAGTAATAAATCCTCCTCCAGACACACAGGCAATTATTTCTCTTGGCAAAGCAAACGAACCAATCCTCAGCTGATGTTAAAGGCTCACCGGACAAGCTAAAATATATGAAGGAAAGCGCTAAGGGACTTTACGTGTCATGGTTGGAATTTATGCGTCTTTTTGTTGTTGCTATGTTCGGTGCTGCCCTCTGTCGGCAGATGTGTCAACTGCTGTGAAGAAACATGCTCAACATGGCTGCCATTTCCCGGCCTGGCAGGTGTTACGGCTTGCGTGACGGGAGGCCGGGAGCCGCAGGCTGCTCGTTAGTCGTTCACTGACGATCGTAATGGGAGAGTTACACTGGTCCTCACCCCGTGCGAGAGTCGACGTCCCCCTCCCTCCCTCAGCCTAGTGCCTCCGACATGTCAAGTTCCCTCTTGATGTATGGCGACGCACGCCACGGAACGCCAAGCCGTCAAACTGCCCTGCAGAGACGTCCGTCGTCAGAATAATCTGTACGTATATCTGGTTCATCTCTTCCTGATACGTCCGTCGGGTGGCGACCACCTCGGTGCCCCCCAGCCACGCCCTACTACAGCCTGAGCTCACCAGCTGATGACGTGAGGGAGGTCAACTTACCTCAGCGGGCGTCCTAGGATTATCCTCAGTCCCTCACCGCTCGGGACACCGCCAACACCACCCGCCGACGACAAAAAGGCGGTAGCGGTACTAACACTGCCGAAGATCGCGCAGGACTCCAGCAGCGAATGTGTCACACGCGCTACTTACTCTACATCCTCCACATGAGGGCTAAAGAACTTAATACCCAGGATTCAGGTGACATTAAACACTGTGTCTGATGGGTAATGACTTACCTCGAGCCGCCACGAAGCAGGTATGACAGCAACACCGAACCCATCGTCGAAAGACACACACACACACACACACACACACACACAAGCTTACCACTAAGCCATCACCAACAGAAGCTCAGTTGAATAGTTAGAAATCTACGGCCAACTTGGGCGAAGACTTCAGGGAAAGGTTGTGAAGGAGAGGAGAGAGGAGTGAGCGTGAGGAACAGGGGAGTAGGAAAGAGCAGAGAGGAGTGAGTGTGAGGAGGAAGGGAGTGTGGGAGAGGGGAGAGGAGGAGTGACTGTGAGGTAGAGGGGAGTGAGGGAGAGGAAGGTGTGCTGAGGGCTGGGTACTCACCCGTGTGTCTGAGGACGGTCATGACGGAGGTGGTGGCGTCATCAGTGCCCAGGATAACGAGGTTCTCGTCATGCGGCACCGTGACGGCGTACTCCCGCTGCCGCAGGTACAGCAGCCCCCGCGGCCCGATCTCCTCCGTCAGCATGGTGGTGAGGGCGTGGGCAGTCTCCTTGAGCCGTGGCCACGACGAGTAGATCCCGCTGGTGGAGGAGGGCAACTCCTTCACCAGGTGTTCACCCACGATCAGGACCATCCTGTACCACACAAACACAACCCGTTATAATGCGGCTTCCACCAGAGCGCATGAATGCGGCTGACACCAACAGCCCGGCGCATCATGACTGATAAACACTAATGGACACAGTACAGAAAAGGGTTATAGTATATGCCATTACTGGCTAAAAATTGATGAAATAATGACTTTTTTTTCTCCCCATAAACACCAAATCATTAAGAGAGAGACGTACTTTTGTCATTTTCCTTCACCCACAATATCAAAAAAAGGTTATTTACATTACGCCATAGGACGTGTCAGGCAACACAACACGTCTGCCACTGCAACACAGTCATGAGTTCAACCTGGGCCTCACAGTCAGCGAGCCGTCAGTAACAATCATCCAGATAAGCGTTATCACCTCATCACCAGACTTCATGATTACTTTGAAGGTTTCAAGAAACGACTTACAACACACTGATGTACTTACTCCCGACAGCCTTATGGTATAGCAAGTGATAATAATAATAATAATAATAATAATAATAATAATAATAATAATAATAAACGGTCTACAGAATCAAATGTAGCCAGTGGCTACGAATATATACAGAGATGATACACACACACACAAAACACGACAGTGAGGCCAGCAGGGCAGTTATACAGAGTCTATACAAACAGTGAAGCGGCTCTATACTGGTGATGGTCACAGCTGGACGCTGGAGTTTGTACATATTTCAGAAGATGAAGAAAGTAAATGTTGATGATGGTGGTGGTGATGGTGGTGGTGGTGGTGGTACAAAGCATTAGTACCATAACTTGGTCGTATTTTCTTTAGAGACAGGAACAACAAACACACGTCGTCTCTCCCATGCCACTCAGTGATATGTTACAGCCGTCCACAGCTCACATGTTACAGCCGTCCACAGCTCACATGTTGCCCCCGAAACCTGCCATGAGAGAGGTCAGGGCATGGGACGGGAGGGGGAAATGTCACAGGTCATCATCCTTAGAAATAAACAGTCCACTGACTATACCTGGGATGTGGTGCACGTCTGGCCCCACCAAGCGTGTCACAGGAACATTTACGTCACAGAAGGTGATCACAGAGACAATGTAAACAGTGTCCAAGGTAAATCTTCAGCTGACGCCATTGACTCCCCGGATGAAACACGTGAATGTCAGCGAAAATAATGACAATAGATTTGTTACATTCACTCAGACACTATTCTACTCGAGTCTACCTTGAAACAAGATGTTGAATTCAGTAGTGAATAACACGGCAGCTGGCAAGGTATCGAAGAGGATGAATGTGGGTTTGAATATGATAACATAAAGAAAAATCCACTTTTAAAATCAACGTGACCTTTACAAAACCTCGGCCACTGCACCTGAGGGGCTGGCATGTTCCTTATCTTCGGTATTTCAAAATATAATTTACTGTTACGGTGGTGAGCCCTCGTCCACATGATGCATGTTCACACGAGGGCCGTGCTGAACGATCTCATTCAACAGTTCACGGACATATGCCTGGTTAAGTCTTCGGAGGTCTTCCAACCCCACAGCTCGGGCTGAGCCCAGACTGCTGAGGTGGCTCGCTCGCTGGTTGCCAAAGGGCAATGATGAACCTCTCCAGTGTGCACCCCATGGTGTTTCCGATGATAGCAGGCAAAGTGCTGGGGTCTCTCGGACTTTCTTTTCATGCATCTCGCACCTTCACACTCCAGAGGTAGTACTCTGCAGTGTGGCAGGTGTGTCGTGCTAGTGGGAAGTTGTTTCCGTGTGTAGGTTGGGGATCATGCCTTCTACGTTTTTCCTGGTATATTTGATATACCACCTTTCCCGTCTACGCTCCAGGGAGTACAGCCTCGGTGATTTCAGCCATTCCCAGTAATCTATTTCCTGTACCAAATTTATATGGGCCGTGAGAGGTCTTTGCACAAGTTCTTAACTCTGCAATCTCGCCTGTTGGCTACATCAAATCCTCCTCTCACAGGTTTTGTCCCTCTTTATTACCATATACCAAACTAATGTTTTCCTTACAGCACGAGCACGACACTCACATGGTACATAATATTAAGGTATTGGTCGTCACTGGTGACCATCATCACATATCCAACGATGAGATGTCTCGCATACCCCACAATACAAGCAGGGGCTTAACTTATTCTCTTATGGGTCGGCCGTACTGTATCTATATGTACATTTCCAGGGCCATATGTGTTGTGAAGAGCGTGTATGGTCTTACGGTAACTCCAGACACCTGAAGAAGGTGTTCACGTCTTCAACTGGTGGTTATCACAACTTGACGTTGACAGCCGTAAATGACCCCGGCAGCTGGCAGGCTCAAGAAACCTTACTAACCGACCAACGAAGAGAGAGACCAACGCACTAGAGACGGGCGGAGAATGCCAGCTGGACGAGGAACAGACGACGTATAAGGACAGGGGACAACAGAGACGAAGAACGGACCACATCCAAGGACAACGGACAACAGAGACGAAGAACGGACCACATACAAAGACAGTGGACAAGAGACGAAGAACAGACCACGTACAAGGACACTGGACAACAGGGAGTCAACCGACAAACAAAACAGTGTCACATCTCACCACATCAGCAACAACGGCAAGATAACTGTTTAGTGTATGAAAAATACATGAAAAGTTGAGCAAAACATTTAAAAAAAAATCATATCAGATAAAAAGAAAAAAAAATAAGATCAGAAACACAAATGTACTGTTTGGGAAGTGCTACAGTCGGCTGGATCACACGGGAGGTCAGTGAACAGCATCATCTGCATAAGGAGAAGGGCACCTCTGAGTCACATCCCTCGGTGAGATCACTGATAAGAGACCTGGAGGCTGGAAGTACACGATACCGCCCCTACCGACACTGCCGTAGTGGTGCTGACCCTCCCCTCCTCCCTCAGGTCACTCCTGCAGCAGCCGCTGCCACTGTTCCCGCGGGCGTGGACACGTCAATACCACACAGACCACCACGAGAAGTCGGGGGAACACGTTACTACAACACAGACCACCACGAGAAGTCGGGCGTACACGTTACTACAACACAGACCACCACGAGAAGTCGGGCGAACACGTTACTACAACACAGACCACTACGAGAGGTCGGACGTACACGTTACTACAACACAGACCACCACGAGAGGTCGGACGTACACGTTACTACAACACAGACCACCACGAGAAGTCGGGCGTACACGTTACTACAACACAGACCACCACGAGAGGTCGGACGTACACGTTACTACAACACAGACCACCACGAGAGGTGACAACGGTGGCAAACAACGGATGTTGAGGCTTCTCCACACTGAAGGCATAAGCGTGCTTCCTCACCTTAACCCAGCAGTAATGATGTAGCTGGGTGTACGCTGTGCACACTAGGGTATAGATGGTGAACACCCTGCGTGGTGCACCTGGGTATACATGGTACAACTGCGTATACACAGTATACTAAAGTGTATATGATAAAGTATACATGGTACACCAAGGTATATATGGTGCCCCAGAGTATTCATGGTACAACACGTTCTCCATGTTACATTAGGATACACACAGTACATCAGGGTATACATAATACACCATGGTATACATGGTACGCCCTAGGGTATACATGGTACACCAGGGTATACAGAGCCTCAGTGCGGGTCGTAAAAGAGACTTTCTAACACTACAGTTTCACCCGGCCGTAAAGGAATGTTTGCACACAACAGTATTCTATTCGGATTAGTATTAGTGCCTTCATGAGCGTCTTCAATGGTTTTATCTCCTCTTAAAGGTCGGCAGGATCCGGCCTGGCCTACTTTAAGCAGAGGCATGAAGGTGAGGTTATTATCAGACATTATGGCTTCCACGTCTTATATATACGTTCGGACGAGATACACTGGTCTTGCTCCAGTCCACTGTTGTGTGCTGTCTTGTATTTCTTCACTTCTACGCATATTTCTCTCGTCTCTTATTTAAAAAGAAAATTAAGACTGCCTATTCTGGTAGAGTCTGCAAAGGATGTTATGAAACGGGTGTTCGTGACTGCGTCTGCGTGGAATATGAGAGACTGAGAAAACGTTGAAAGGTAAATATAGACCCCAAGGGAACTGAATTTTACTTCAGAGACACTGGAAGCTGACCAGCTCGAAAAGTGTTGCGATCTGTTACTTAAGAAGTTGTATGATTATCTTCACACCTTCTGAGTGGTATGATGATCTTCACACCCTCTGAGCTGTTCCCACCTTACATATCTTGTGAGCGACAACATCGTGGTCGCTTGGGCAAAGTCTGTCGTCTGTCACATCAGCATTATGTATCCTCTACACTGTCTGTAAAACGGTATCAGGTGACAGAGGCAAGATCCATGGAGGTCCTGGGTTAGGTGGAGGATTGGATCCCATGAACACAGTCAACGTTTACATCTTAGAACTCGCGATCACTTTTCAACGATGTGTCACGTTAGCGATGCTGGATAGTAGGGGAAAGCCAGAGTCCTGACCTTCTTTATTCCAGAGGATGATTACCTCAGGTTAAATCTCAACCATTATTACTGGAAGGTGGCGTCTATCTTTCTGGAAAAGATCCATGACTGTTTGTGCCAATATCTGGTCGTGATCGGAGTATCTGACATGTGAAGCTCACGTATTAAGACCATATTACTTGTGAATATCTTGCGCATCAGCTCAGTCACCGGTTCTTCTACGTTCAGAGTAAGGTAGAACTTGTCGTATACTGGGAACAGTTCTATTGTGTACAGCTGGCAAGGTTCTCGTCTGATACTACTACGGGTTGTGACTGTTCTCACCCCAGCAGGTCATGACGGTTCTCATCCCAGCAAGTCATGACTGTTCTCACCCCAGCAGGTCATGACGGTTCTCACCCCAGCAGGTCATGACGGTTCTCACCCCAGCAGGTCATGACGGTTCTCACCCCAGCAGGTCATGACGGT
>JAUUDZ010142283.1:0-18807 GCA_032361705.1 Panulirus versicolor | reverse complement strand
ATATGTGTCAGAGGTGGAGGGAACAAGAAGTGGGAGACCAAATTGGAGGTGGAAGGATGGAGTGAAAAAGATTTTGAATGATTGGGGCCTGAACATACAGGAGGGTGAAAGGCATGCAAGGAATAGAGTGAATTGGAACAATGTGGTATACTGGGGTCAATGTGCAGTCAATGGATTGAACCAGGGCACGTGAAGCATCTGGGGTAAACCATGGAAAGTTTTGTGGAGCCTGAATATGGAAAGGGAGCTGTGGTTTTGGTGCATTACACATGACAACTAGAGCAAATGTGGCCTTTGTTGTCTTTTCCTAGCACTACCTCGCATGCAAGCGGGGGGAGTGGGGTGCCATTTCATGTGTGGCGGGGTGGCGATGGGAATGGATGAAGCCAGCATGTACGAATATGTATGTACATGTGTATATATGTATAAGTCTGTGTATGTATACATTGAAATGTATAGGTATGTATATGTGCGTGTGGGCGTTTATGTATATACATGCGCATGTGGGTGGGTTGGGCCATTCTTTCGTCTGTTTCCTTGCGCAACCTCGCTAACGCAGGAGACAGCAACAAAGTATAATAAAAAAAAATATAAATTGAGAAATATACAATCCTTACTCATAGTGTACGAGTGAATATTATAATAGTCATAACAAAATAAGAGCAAAATGATAATATTTCTATTAATATATATTATGTAGAAAACAAGATTCTTGATGATACAAACCTCTTGGTGACACTGTTCACTGTTGGTGGTATAACAAATACACGGCATTATATGGCTAAATTTACTTTTTTATTATTCATTTCCCATTCTGAAAGAATAGGAATGCTTTCATACAACTTGAAAATTAAGGGGTCTTATGGGAGTGGATAGAAAACTACCAGGTTAAATTGATTTAATGATTTCTGTATTTCTGAAGATACTGGTTGGAAATACCAAATACTGATTACCAACCAGGTCAACAGCATTCAGTTTCAGCAATGAAGCCTCTGCCTGTGTTGTTGGTGATGCTGTCAAAGTTTTTTTCTCTTAATCTTTGTTGCAGTTTTCACTACAAGTAATGAAGGTACACAAATCTGTGGTCACTTTTTTTATCTGAATATGCAAAAGTTTCCTTACAAGTAGCATCACCTGGGAAACAAAATTGAAAAAAAATATTATCCTGGGCTGGCTGGCTGTGTTGTCAAAGGCACAATTTGTCCAGTGCGTACTATTACTGTTATTTCCACAAAACAAATCACTAAAGTATTTTACAACAATGAACATCTCATTATAAATATATCACCAGGCATGTGGCAGAAATTAAGACCTTCATAGTTATTTATGATTTCAGCGCAGCAATCTCTTAAATGCCCTTCCCACACATGTATTAATTTAAAAAACTAGAGAGCTTGTGCTAGGGAGTGGACGTGAGCAAATGAGGCTAGGGAGTGGATGTGAGAAAATGAGGATATTTCTTGTCTGTTGCTAGTGCTACCTTACTGATGCAGGAAACCACTAACAAGTGTGCAACAAATGGTTACATGGAAATAAACACTTCCTATACATTTTAAGGCTGACTGTCATGCCTACATGTTATCCTTGTATATGAACCATGGTAATTTGTGTGTGTTTTAGAGCAAAGATAGATATCAAGTTGAATAATTAACACTTTGACTGAATGTGTAAAGAGTAAAAGACCCTGAAATGAAAAACAGGTAATGTAAAAACAAAATTATTAGATGAAATACGGCCATTTGTACAACGGAAATGGGTATGCTAAGTGATGGTGCTACGATTACACCCAAATGCAGCAACAATGGGCTCTCCCCAAATGGATGGCTGTATAACATCAAAAACAAACAAATACCTCCTAAACATGACACAGGGTGAAAAAAATGTCATAAATGTTTACAGAAAAATGTAACAGGACACAAAATCAAGGAAGAAAACAAGAATAACATGAGATACACCATAGCAAGTAAACTATAAATGAAGTCTACTCTTCACATCTACAGGAGCTTTGAATGGAGAAAAATACATTCTTTGTTCACCATTAATAACCAAAATTAATGATAAAACAATGAGGTCATTTGCATATAAAGAGGCATGAAAATGATATCACCATACAGAGCCACATTGTTTAGAAAAGTTTATGTAGGGAATGAGCTTTAGGCAATTCCTAGGATATATACATAAGAGCTTCAGATTTATGACAAGGATATTCAATAACTGGAGAGACAGAGGTGACCAGTGGTTGGTGCAAAGTGATCCTGCATTTAGGTATAAACTGTGAGTTTAAACCACAGGATAATATTATGATAATGCCTTATTTTATTTTTTATATGATCCCAAAGGAAGTGGAAATTTCACTTCCCTTGCTAAAAAGCCAATTTTTATCAGGAAAAACAAATATACAATTAATCTATTTTAGACATAATTAATGGTGCATTTCACACTATTTCAGAACAAAACTTGAATAAGAATCAACAAAAGGAAAGAGCTTTGTGCTATCAGATATTAGCCAAATAACTTTTTGGTTGAGAAGGTTATATGTTAATCACTGGGCTCAAGAAGCCAACATCCTCAACCATGGTACTCTATATATCTACCCATCTATATTTCTGATGTCCATTCCCTCTGGGAACTCCCATCAAGGGGGTAGCCACGGCAAAAGAGTCTCCACTTATCCCTGTCCTTGCACACCTCCCTCACATACCACACATTCTTTGACGATTTCTCCTTCCAACACTCTTCCAATCTATTTCCTCATGTTACAGGTGGTCTTCTTCTCACACCAAACCCTTTAATTATAAACTCTCCATCTTGCATTCTTTCTACATCCCCAAACCACAGTATTATGTTCCACTCTACAATTCATTCCCTGCCATACCTAATCTCATACACACCCTCATTTCTTTTTCCATTCCATCTTATCAGAACATATGTTCCTCTCAAACAGATCATTTACACAGCCTGAATTCTTGACCTCTGTGACTCATTCCATGTCCATGTTTCGGCTGCATAGGTGAGGATCGAGAGGATTATTCTTTCTTTTAACCCTTTCTTCACTTCCATACCTTTACCCTTCATTATTCTGTTAGGGGATCCAATGACGCTTCTATCCTGTCCTGCATTTTCCCTTATCTCTCCTTCCACATCACCAAACTTACATAAGATAGGGCCAAAAATACTTAAATTCTCTAAAGTCTTGCACTCTTTCTTCCCCTTTTCTATGACACATTTAGTACACTTTTTTCACTCTATTGGGTTTGCAAATTCTATACAATCTCTATTACTTGTACTCACATTTCCCTTCAGTCACCTATGCTTACACACATATAAACTTCTGCAACTCCTCTTCACTCTCAGCAAAGAACACAGTATCATCTGCAAACCAGCTTGTCGATAGCCACCATACCTCACTGCCACACTCCATCTCTGCATCCAATTTCCCTACTTTTGCTTTCACCTCTATTATTACTCCCTCCACATACATGTTAAAAAGCCAAAGTGACATCATAGAGCCCTGCCTCACACCCACATGTATACTGAAACTTTCACACACTACTCTCTGGAGATCAACTCTTACACATGCATTTGCTTTTCTATAGAAAGCTTTCACACCATCCAACAGTTGGATAATGTTAAGGATACCCTAGGTATCCTTAACATGTCCCATAAAGCATTCCACTTGACAGTCATATGCTTTCTCCAGGTCCATAAAAGTTGCACACAGCATCTAACCTTTTGCTAGATACTTTTCCACAGTCACTTGCACCACAAAAATCTGATCCACACATCCCTAGCTTTCTAAAACCCCCTTGCTCCTCACTTATTCTGCATTCAGTCACTTCCATCACTCTATCAGTCAACACTTGCATACACTTTTCCTGGTACACTTAACAGATTTCTTATCCTACAATTGCTACCTACATCCTTAGCAGCTTTTCCTTTGAATAAAGGAACAGTAATAGCTTCTACCCAATCCTCAGGCACAACCTTCTGTTTCCAAGCTAAACTGCTGATCAAATTCATCCACTCTCATATTCTCCTTTATTCTTCAGCATTTCCGATGTAATACCATCTACTCAGGAAGCCTTTTCTACCTTCATCCTTATTACTGCCCTTTTACCTCCCCTTTTGCTACAGGCCCGTGCATTTGTATCTGTTTCCTTCCATCTGCCATACCCATTGTACTCATCTTTTATTAATATAGCTCTTGCAATATCTGGTTGAAGTAAAATCACAATAGAATCATTGATTACAGATCATGAGGGGCCCCTCTAAACTAATTCAAAAACAAAACAATTTCAAAACAAGAAACATTCCAAATGGTTTCAACCATATTTCAATTATATGACTTGTCATTCTTAGAAGACAATTGTAGGAAAGAAGTGGATACTGTCTTCTTAGGGGATTAGTAGACTTCCTAGCCAAGGGTGCAGCAGTTTTGATGAGACAACTGACTGTCTAACATGTCCTTCAAGGTATAAAGATTGCTTTAATCTGCATTTTTGTATTGTACACGTCATTAAGGACTTGTGCTTTTCATGTACTACAATTCAAAATTTAATGTAATTACACAAAGTAAACTTTGTTATGAATGTGGTCAGTTAAAAGATACAGGTGTCTGCACTTCTATAATGCAGTTTTTCATCCAATTATGATAATATTTAGTTTCATTAAAAGTTTTAGAGATTACTAAAGTGAACCCTGCTTAACAAAGTATCATGCTTTACCAAGAATTTGTGCTGAGCAAATTATGTTTTCACACATAAGAATTATGAATTAACTAACTCAAAAGAATGTATACTGAAAATGATAAAAAGAAAAAATTACAGAAAAATTATGCCTATACATGACTGATATCCATGCTTTTCATTAGAGTCTAAGGATAGCTCACCAAATTCTGAGACTCTGGATTCGTCTCTATATGCCTGAGGTTCTTGGATAGAAGGTGACAAGGCTTCACGACCAGCTGTTGTGGTTGTGGTTGGAGGTATGGCAGTAGAGTCTGGTGAGAGAGACTGAGTCCTCAACTCTTCTGGTAGAGATGGAGGTTCACCTGCTGGCTCAGCAGGCACTGAGCCCTCCCTGGCAGCAAATACCTCTGTCACTAACTGTTCAGCAAATTTTTGTGCTTTGTGGCGGAATGTTTGAGTCATGTCCTCAAATTGATGACTGACCACTTCTGAAATTTGGAGAAATATTCATTACTAAAAAATCTAACTACAGTAAAATTCTAGAATCACCTCATAATAAATATCAAAGAAAGTATAAACAAAGATATACTGCATAAATATATTAAAAGTACTTTATCCAAACTGGAACTTACTTTGAGCAGATTTCACATATTTTCTATCAATGCCTCCTTTGGTTTGTAGCTCTGGTTCAGTCTCGGTGTCAGTTGTGACTGTTCCTTGAGGGTGATCAGCTACATCATCCTCCAGATCAAAAGGCTTGAATTCTACCTTAGGGAACCTTGGGATAGAATATTCCTCTAAGGACTCCCTTCTCTCCCTTCTTGGCAAATCTGAGAGCTCCATAACTGGACGAGGGGGTCCCTCAAAGTGAGGTGGCTGGTCAAATTTGGAAGGGGGAGAAGGATCTCTTCCTAAAGACTCACTTTGCTGCTTCCCAAGTTCTCCAGTGGGAGGAGCAACTCGCCGATAAACATGTTCTTCACTCTCACTATCTGGAGGAACCCATTTGGGAGCAATTGGTGTTTCATAATCACTTTCATAATCACTACCTCTGAATTCTCCTTTCAAAAACTTCTTTGGCTGAGGTGGAGGAGGACCTCGTTGTCGTTTTGGTCTACTAGGATCTGGTTCATACGGGAATGGTTCCAAATGTGGAAAGGGCTTACTCTGGCTAGGTTCTGTATCAGTTCTGTCATGATCAGATTCAGAAACAAAGTCATAAATATCAGTAATATCAATGTCAATCTGAAAACCTTTTTTAGCTTCTGTCTTTTTCTTAATCATTCTGATATGAGCATCTTCTTTCTCTTCTGAAGGCAGTACCTTCACCTGAACATAACCAATCTCAGGTTCAGGCCCAGGTTCCGGTAAAGGTGGAGTCGGTATTTTGGGCATTTGTGGTGCTGGTTCCTTAGGTTTCAGTACAGGTGCTTTAGGAATTACCTTTGCAACCTTAGCCAAAGGCTGTTCTTTAACTTTTGGTATGATAATCTCAGGAGAAGTTTCTTTTACAATCAAAATAGGTTTGTCTACAGGATCAATCGTGGGACGCAAAGGTCCTCCTGACTGAGGAGGAACCTCAAATTTTGTAGGTGGTGTGGGAGTACGTTCCTTACTCTTGGAAGGGTGCCTGTCTGTAATTTTGGGTGGTCTAACTGGAGTATATTCTGGATCCTCTACATCACTGTCAGCTGGCTTCCATTTGGGTCGAACTTTACCCTCATAGTCACTGTCATAGTCACTTTCCCGGAACTCTCCCTTAACAAACTTTTTAGGTTTTGGAGGTGGTGGGCCTCTGTCCCGTTTAGGTCTGCCTTTATCCGGTTCAAATGGGAATGGTTCAAGGTCTGGGAATTTTTCAGTTTCCACAACTTGCTGTTCTGATTCTACTGATGGTGGGGACCATGCTGGTACTTGTTCATACTCTGTGATAACTGTCTTTTTAGTTTCCATTTTCTCTTTCTTCATCTTCAGCTCTTCTTCCATTTTCAGATTTGTAATAGTCCTTTCAGTTCTTTCAGTTATCTTTTTGTAGGGCTTCTCCTCATAAGTTTCAACCTCTCTCACAGGGGGTGCTATTACTCTTGATCTGAGATCAACTTTATCCACAACATACTGAGTTTCCTGCACAATAATACCTTCCTCTGGGGTAGGACCTGGTGAGGGAAGAGGAGGAGAGTACGGCCTTTCGTCTGGTTTTACCAATTTTTTAGGTGCTTTCACTGTTATTTTCTTTAGTGGTTCCCTTTTCTTTGGAGATTCTTTAGGAATAATAACTTCAAGACTTCGTTCTCTCTGGGTGATTGGTTCAAGGGGCTCAATATTTGGTCGCCATGGTTCCCGAGTTTCTGGTGGAGTATCAAAAACAGTAGGGGGAGTCGGAGTTCGTTCTCTACTCTTTGAGGGTGTTCTGTCAACTGGAAGGGTTGGCTTCACTTTCTTGTAACTTGGGTCTTCTGCATCACTTTCAACAGGCTGCCATTTTGGTTTGATGCGACCTTCAAAATCACTTTCATAATCACTCTCACTAAATTCACCTTTGTGGAACTTTTTAGGTTTGGTTGGTGGAGTACCTTTATCTTTCTTTGGTTTTGCTGGCTCAGGAGAAAAAGGGAAAGGCTCTAAAGGTGGAAGAGGTTTCTGTTTAAGCTCTTCCTTTTGCAGTGGTCTTGATTCATGGGTTTTTGCTTGTTTTCTGTCAGTTGTTGTTGTAGCAGTTCTGGCATCAGTGAACTTTATAACACGTGTAGTCTGTTGCATGGATACGAATCGCTGGTGATGTTTACTAGAGTCTGCTATTTTTGTAATTTTTGTTGACTCAACTCCAACAGCATTAGAAAATGGTGATGGCTGAGATTGTGGCGGCGCATAATCTTCAACAGGTGGTGATCCGGGCTTTAAGACTGGTGAGGGGGATCGTTTTGGAGGAGGCTCTTTTTTCTGTGGCTGTGACTGGAAAATCTTTGGCTCCTTTGGAACTATAGTTGGTGGTTTTGGGGTACTTATAATCTCAACTTTCTCTGGAATTATGATCTCTGGTGAAATTTCTCTCTCAGGTTCAGTTTCAGATTCAGGAAATTCAATCTTTGGCCGAGGAGGTCCTTCAAACTGAGGAGGTTCATCAAAGGCAGTAGGAGGAGTTGGTGTTCTCACATGAGGCTGAGATACGTTACAGGAACCAACTGGTGCCTTAATTTGTCCATAAGAGTGAACCTCAGAATCACTGTCAGCAGGTTTCCATTTAGGTTGTATCTGACCCTCATAATCACTCTCATAATCACTCTCAATGAATTCACCCTTTACAAACTTCACTGGCTGAGGTGGTGGTGCTCCTCTTGGCTTTTTGGGTTTCTCTGGTTCAGCTTTAAATGGGAATGGTTTAAGATCAAGTTCTTCTTTCTCCCTTTCATGTTTAGTTACAGCCTGCTTTACCAGTCCTGTTGATTTAAGAGGCTCAATTTCTGGAACTCTTGCTTGTGAGGTGACTTTTGGCTCTCTGGAAAGTTTTTCATGCTCAGGTTTTTTACATGGTTTAACTGTAGCTTCTGAAGCTGGATGAAGAGTCTTAATCACTTTTTCTTCTGTTTTAGATTTTCCAGTTGTCTTTGTTTGCACAGTTGTTCTTTTTATGGCTCTCTCATCCTCACTCACTCTGAGTACGGTCTTTGACTTTTCACCTGTTATGTCTTGAACAGCTTGTTTAGTAGTTTCTTCTGCTGGTAGTTTAACAGGTTTTGTAGCCTGCTGTGGTTTCTGAACTGTTGGTTCTTCAACAGCTTTCCTGCCTATTTTATGCTCAACTTTAACTACCTGCTTTCTGGATGGCTGTGGAGACACATCTACACTTGTGCTTTCAAAGACTTCAACCTTCTTATCTGACATGACTTCTACATGCGTTTCACTCTTGAACTCAACCTTTTTTTGAGTTCTAGTTGTATCAGTGGATACATCACTCTCATCCTTCATAGCATAATATGTATCCTCTGAGAAAGGTCCTGATGTACCTGGTTTACCCTGTGTGTCTCTTCTGTATTCCTCAAATTTTGGTCTCTTTTTTTCTTTCTGTGGAGGGGGTGCTGATGATGTCGTCTTGGGGCCTTCACTCCCTCGCCTTTCTTCGTGGATCTCCTCAGACCTACTAGTAAACATCTGCAAAGAAAGAGGCATCCATAACTGAAATATGGATTTATACATCATTTAAGTCATAAGATTCTGGCCTTTAGGACCTTGGAGTAAAATTCAGGTTTTGAGAATTTTAGGTTTCAAACTCTTTAGTAGAATAAGTACTTGTTATTCATCTGGTCAACACTTGCTCAAGATCATTACAACTAATTTAGTACAGAAAATTTCATCAATCCAAAGACTGTATCATAATCCAGGTAAGTTGTCAAGGCCATTCATTACAAGAACGAACATTCACCTATACAGAACATGTATGACTTCTCGGTCGTACTTACAGGGATGAAATCTGATAGCACGCTTCATAGTCTGATCAAAACATACCAGGGAGAGAGCACAAATGGGCAAAATGGAAAAAAGGGACAAAAGTAAAAATACCCAACGAGCACTACAGAAATACCCATCTAAAACAAAATATATAATAGTTGCATATTGTTTTTAGTGAATTAATTGGTTATGGTTGGAATTAAACACCCTATGTGGAAGAAATCACACTTTATCTTTTACATGGAAAAACCAAACTTACTTAAAATCTCACGTTTTGCATCAATTGCAGTTTAGCAGGGAAATGACCATAGTTTTTTAACCTGTCCAGAAAGAAAATTGCATTAGAACAGAATACTGGGTGTGAGGCGCATTGTATGTCCATTATGCAGGTTCTAAGACATCATGCACAAGTGCATGCAAGCTATTATGAACAAGAAAAGTTAGAAACAAAAAGGCTAAGAGATTTGAACCTGGGTTAAACATTAGTGATATCAATATCTAACACAGCTAATAACGAAAGAGACTACACTATTACCTAGAGGCGCTGAAGGGCACCAATGGAACTATTATTCACGAACCTGGGAAGATTTACTTTCTGACGACTTGAATGAACTGGAGCATTGCGAGGTCTGGCCTACTGAAGAGGCTGGGGTGAAGGGGAAGGGAAAGGAACCTGAGGGGAAGTTGCTTTCAGGGGGCTGCCCACCACTTGCAGAGAAGCCAAAGTCAGAGGGAAATGATGGAGGTTCTACATGACCAGACTCAGAGCTCATGAAACTTTTGCTCTCAGTCTTGGAAAATGATGAAGACATAAATGTTTCACTCTTAGAAAATGAAGAAGTTGATGCAAAGCTAGATGAATTCATAGACTGCGCAGTTTTAGCACTGCGGCGAGGCAGCGTTCCTTCAGTATCAGCTGCATAACCACTTTCTTCTAATTCTTGAGCACTCATCACTGGAGTATCTATTTTCTTTTTAGACTTTGGAGAGGAAGGCTTTGTTTTTGTGTTACTTGAACTTGAAGTCTTACCTACACCATCTTCTGGAACAACAGGGATAATTCTAACTGTCATTTCACTTGCTGGAGGGGTTGGAACAGCAGTTGGAGTTGGAGCAGGTGCTTGGATAGGTGCAACTCCTGTAGGTGATGTTAGTCTAACGCTAGGAGAAATTGGACCACTGCGCACTGGTGAAGGAGATTGCCCTCTAATGTAGGAAAGACCTGGAGTTCGTGAAAATGCTGTTACACCTTGTGGCCTAGGTGTTGGACCACTGCCCTCAAATATTCTTCTCATGCCCAACACTCCTCTCTCTTGTTTCTCTGTAATTTGAACTACAGTCTCTGCATGCAGATCCTGAATCCCTGTACTTTCAGTTACCCTTGGTGCTGATGACTTATCTGCAATCGATGGTGCTGGTTTCTTTGTTGGTTCTGGTGCTTTAGAAGGTGCTGGTTTTGAAGTCAAAGGTACCACTTTAGGAGCAACATCAGGTTTTGGTTTGGGTGGAGTGAAAGTTGCTGCCTTAGAAGTAACTGCTGATGTTAAAACTGTGGTTTTTTGCGTTACAGGTTTATTTGCTGGTGTTATTTGTGAAACTAGAGATTTTGCAGAATGGACTGTCTGTTTACTTTGACTTATTACAGGACGTGGAACTGGTGTAGACTCTCTTGAAGTTTGGATATCTGAATCAATATCTGATATATGAAAACTTAATGGCAAAAGTTTGGTTTCAAAAGGAGGAGCACCAAATGTGGAAGGTGGAGGTGGAGATGGTTGTTTTGGTTTCTTTGTTCTTCCCCTTTTCATCTTAATATTCAGTGGTCTATAACCTGTTGCTTCACTGTCACTCAAGTATAGTCTGGAAAAAGAGCTTGATTTTGAATCATAATCACTTTCATATTCACTCTCAGTAAATGAACCGGGTACAAATTTTGTAGGCATAGATGGTGCCTCTCCTCTTGGTTTTTTCTCCCTCTCTGGTTCAACTTTAAATGGAAATGGTTCTAGAGGAGGAAGCTGTATTATTGGAGATACTACAGAACTCTCTCTGGGGGGAGCTGGTGTTTTAACAATGATTTCTTTCTTTTGCTGAATGTTTTGGACTTTCTGAACAGATGGTGGAGCTGGAGTTTGGATGGGCTTTTTGGGCCTTATTGTTGGATATTTTTCAGAGACTGGTTTAAAAGAAAGTTTTGCATCATGTTTAGGTGCTTTTATTTCAACCTGTTTCTTTAAAGATGTTTGAGACTTCTTTTGTGACATCTCTAATGTCTCTTGTTTAGAAGAAATGGAACTTGATTCAAGAACTGTACTGGAAGTGACTGTTTGCACTTGAGGAGCTGCCTGTGGCCATGACATTCTTTTTTCTTGAAGTGTTATATTGCTTGACCAATATATAGCAGGTGGAGCTTCATGTGGCCTCACAGGAAGAACTATGGCCTCTGAAACTTGAGGTCGCTCTGCAGACTGAGAGCGTGTCTGTAGTGAAGTAATAGAATTATATTCTTCATCTTGTGTATTTGGAGGCCACACAAAAGCTTTTTTACCACCCCGAAGGGATCTTGTAACTGACTGAGACTGAGGCTCAGGTTTTACTGGTCTGAATGTAGGTTTTTGTACTTCCTTTTCAACTTTAGCCTTTATTACTGATACTGTTTTCACATCAGACATAATGGTAGGTTTTGAATCCACTGTAAATTTAGGAACTGTCATGTCAAATGGTGGTGGCGGAGCAGAGGATGATTCTTTCTGGTCATGTTTTGCTGTTGGTGCTTGCACAGACCTGAACCCAGCCACAACAGAGGACTCAGCCAATGGTTCTGTGGCTGACATACTAACAGTCTCTGGTTCTGTGATATACTCAGGTGCAGGTTCTGGTTGAAGTTCAAATATGTGTACTGGTTCTGGTTCTGCTGTCTGCACATATGTAGGTTCTGACTGAACATCACAAACAGGAGCTGGTCTTTGTTCTTCATTATACTCAAGCATAGGTTTTGGTTGTATATCACTCTCACAGACAAGTTCTGGTTGAAAGACATACTCAGGTGCAGGCTCTGGTTGAAGGACATACTCAGGTGCAGGTTCTGGCACTAAAACAGGAGTAGGTTCAGGGACATCTACAGAGACAGGTATAGGAGTGTGATGTAGCTGCTTCATGGTTTTTGTTTCCTTTGTCTGATAACTTACGGAAGTTATCTGTTTCTTAGTTTCTGAGAATGAAGATACTGTAGCTGTCTGCTTCAGCAAATCTTCTGATTGCAGGGGCTGCTGAACAACAGAAACACTATCACTTTTTACTGAATGTGTCAACTGAGGTTGTGGCTGTGGAGGCCATGATTTAGGCAACTTTCCTGGAGGCATGAAAATCTCGGTATCATTGTCCATCACCTGTTTCTGTACTGAAGTTGACAGCATTCTCTCATGAGCCACTTTTGCTGATGAAGACGCTATGGGCTGTTTTGATTTTTCTGGAGCTTTCTTTACTATATCTTGCTCTGCACTTGCACCTGCAGAAGCCAAAAACTTTTCAACAATCTTAGCCTTTTTCTTTGGTGTGACAACTTTTGGTTTTTCTTTCACAACCTCCTCCTTTTTAAGGATCTCAGGTCTCATTCCACCTTCAAAAACTGGTGGAGTATCAAAAACAGATGGTGGTATAGGGTCACGGCCAACTGAAACTGGACGTGGTGCTGGTCCTGGCACTTCAAACTTTATTTTCTTAAGTCTGATTCGTTGTTCAGGTTCCATGTCACTCTCATATTCACTGTCAGTAAAGGTTCCTGGAATGAATTTACTGGGAAGAGGTGGGGGCAAACTTCGTGGCCGCTCTCTCCTTGGCCTTTCCTCTACAGTGAAAGGAAATGGTTCAAGGTCAGGGAATTTTTCCGTTTTAAAATCTGTAAGCAGTTTGTCTTCGATGTTTGCAGATATTTCTCTTGCTGGAGCAGGCACATCACGAACTGGGGTGGAAGGCTGCTTAGGACTTGGAAACATTCGAATTCCACCTGGTACCTCATCAGGGGACATGGGAACTATGGTCTCTTCTAATCTTCTTGCAAGCTGAATAACAGACTCACGTTTCTTTTTTGGTTTCTTCTGTTCTTTTACCTCATCACGCTCTGGAGGTTTTGGTGGTTTTATCGTTTCTTCAATACTTGCTTGCTCATTAACTTTGGATTCTGGCATTATAAGAGGCTGTGGTCTTTTTGACTGAGTCACTGTTCTGTCAAGTACTGGAGTAAATACCTTTGTCTGCACATCTGATGATGAGACAAACGTTTGCATTTTACTACTTATCGAAGAGAAAGAAGACACATGAGAGGATTCTTTCTTGGAGACATCCTCAGTGTGTTTCATGTTCTCAAACTGAATCTCCTCAGGTTTAGGTGACCATGGCTGTTGTGACACACTTTTCTCAGAGATGATTTCCTTGTGAATTTCAGGGGGTGATATGCTGGAGTCAGGCTCTAGGCTAGGTTTTTCAGGCACTGGTAAAGGAGATGGCATAAATTCAATTATTTCTTCCCTTTCTGGGACAAAGTACTCTATTGGACCATTCTCAGGTGAAGGCTTCAGATCTGGTTCAATATCTGCTCTCTGTGAAGCTGAAGTTTCCACAATGGATTCAGGAATAACAGGCTCTGACATAACATTGGGTTGAGGAATCACTGGTTCAGAAACAGCAGGAGGAGTAGGCTGAAGTACGAGGTGTGGAGCAACAGATTTAGAGTCAAGAGTTTGAGTTGTAACTTCAGTGGTAACCTTCACAGGCTGTTCAGGAGGTGGACTTGATATTCCAGTTGTGTAGACCTTAGTCTGAACTGTTGAATAACTGCTTTTAGATATGGACTTCTTTGACTCATAAATGCTTGTTTCAACTGAACTACTCTCTGTTCTTACTTCTCTTTTTGGGATGGGCTCATTATCATAAGGTGTAAACTCTTGATCCCATTGCTCTGTTTTTGAGGCTTGTGTAGGAAGTGTGGGTGATTCTGGGGCTGGAATTCTGGTTGGTTCAGGAACTAGAACTGTGCATGGCTCAGGAGATGATACAGGTTCAGGTACTACCTCCGGAACAGGAGACAAAATCGTATGTGGTTCTGAAACAGGAGTAGGTATTCTTTTATATTCTTTTACTCTCTCTCCTTCAGCTTTCAATTGTTCAATTACTTTCACTTCTCTAGCCATCTCTGGTTCATGAAGACACACACTTTCCAAATATGGTTCTGGCATATAAACAGGTTCAGGTGATTGTACGATTTGAAGCTCATATTCTGGCTCTGGAACCAGTGCCTGCTCTGGAGGTGGCATGTAACTTGTGTCAGGCTGCTCTTCAGGTGTTATTTCATATTGTGACTCTGGTTCGTCAACTAGTGTTTGTTCTGGATGGGTCATATATACATATTCAGGCTCTGGTTCTGGTTGAAGTTCAATATCTAGCACTTCTGGAAGCTTTGGAGGCAGTTGTGGTTTTGATGGCTGCTTTGGAAGCACATTCTGACTTACATGAGATGCCTGCATTTCTTCAGAGGCTGAAAATGATGAAATGATGGAAGACACATTGCAAGATGTTATCTCTACACTTGTGTCAATTTTTGGAATGCGATCTGCTTGATCATCAGAAGGTGGTGGTGGCCACATCATTTTTAATTTACCTGGGGGTCGTCTAACCTCCACTTCCTCTTCACTCATAGGCTCTGGTGGGGGGGCTTGTGGTGTGCTGGGAGTTGTTGGAAGGGCTTCAGTGGTAATGGGAGATACATAAGTAGGCTTAGGAAGAGAAGCCTTAAGGACTTTTACTGGGGAAGAAGAGGGTGGTGTCTCTACTGCAACTTCCTCTATAGCACGTTTTATAGTTTTCACATGCCCTTCTTCGACAGATTCGATATTCCTCTGTACAGCAAGATGAGAAAGGAGAGAATACAGTTTTCCACCACCAAAAGAGAAATCAGAAACATAAGATACGTATCAAAATGTAGAGTAAGAGGACAATTATTTTTTTGCCAGTCCCACACCAAACTGTTTAGAAACACAAACAGTTTGTAAACATAATTCATTACAGATAAAGAGTTTTCCCAACTGGTAAAACAAATGTGTGAGACTGACAATGGACATTTATGTAAAAATCTGAAACCTGACTAAAAATGCAATAAGGAATGGGTATCTCACCAGAAAAGACCGAAACATTAGTTACTTATTCTGTTTTTATTACTTCTGACCTTATTCAAGAATCACATTCACAAATACTTTTGCATCACTGTATGTATAAACATTGTGCCATAAGCCAATAATTTTTAAAAAGATCTTTCTTTCAGTTAAAAGGATAAATCTGATTCTTATATGCCTTACAGTCATACATATTTTCTCTCATATATATATATATATGTATATATATATATATATATATAATGTTCAGCATTACAAAGTGAACTGCAACTCCCAGATTACAGTTTGTATCTAATCACACTGCAGACTTAGGTGAAATCATTACGTTTTATTGATACCTCAGTTAACCTTACTACCACAGAATATTGACACTGAACATGGTCATCAATCCTTCCTTGAGCACCATTTCTAAAGACAACTACAGTAGACCTCAACAGCACTATAAATGACTTCCTACCTAGTTTTCAATGATGTTTTCACAAGTATCTTACACTGTTCTCTCATAGATCATATGCTCTACATAGCCATACTATTGAATAGGACTCAGAATGGCATGTAACCTACCACCAACCTTTTCACCCCATCCCCTTTCACCCTGTCTCCTTTTAGTTAGTACAATATCCTGCACATCATTCATCTCTATAATTCTCTCTTTATCCACCACTGCTCAATGAAAAACCTGAATGAATACTTCATGAAGCAAGGTTCTGGCAGTTTCCAAAATTTACTGTGACTAAACCAGCACACTAAAGGTTGATCATAAAAATACTTAGATTTACTTGAAACCTATAATGAAAAAATAATCTGCAGTGGACATTGTCCTAAGCTGCAGCTCTTTCAGCTGAACTAAAACAAAAAGTTAATAACTAAAATATTGACCTATACTGCTATACCTCTTTCATAAGTTTAAGAATTTTCTTGCTGTCCTTTATTCCTATACTGCCATACTCTTTATTTTGAAGTAAATTTCTTAATAAAGTTTTATCAGATTCTTGAAGTAACAAATGTAATAAAGACAATGTTGTACTATAAACATAGTTTTGTGAATCTAAAAGTGCAAAATTTCATTTTTGAGAAAATGCACTTCAAAGTTGGTGGTTGCCAACCATATCTTCCTTTGCCTAAAAACTGGTATAAGTGTTTACAGTATGCAATAACTCAAGCTTCAGAGGTCCTTCATTAGCTCATGAACCTCTAATGGTGTAGAGAAGAGAGACCTAAATCAAGGTAGTTTTAGTGATTAAAGCCCTGTATAGGCTCTATAAAACTTGGATTAATTAGTGATTAAAGCACTGCAAAGGCTCTATAAAGCTTGGATTTACTGGAGAAAGGATAAGCATTTTTGAGTGCTATACTTTCATCACTGTTGTCAAGTTTTTGCCACCAAAGGTGATTAGGGCAGCATAACTGTTTTTGTGCAGACAAGATCTCACAGCATCTCCAACTTTTCTTCCTTACATTAGTCAAATATTTCTTAATATTCCCTTGCCATTCACACTAAACATCAGGGCCTTTTTTTACGGTTTGTTTGTTGGTTATCCTAATTCATTTTCAGGTTCCCTCCTTCCTCCATAGAGCCCTTTCCACCAAACAAGTGATTATATAGTTTATAAGATATCTATTGACTTTAACATTTAATTAATGCCACTTATTATTCATGTATTCACTATGAGAGAGTGGCATAGAAAGAATATTCAGCAGAAAATCATCATGAATATGAACTGGAGTGCCAAAGCTTCTGCTAATCCCAAACTAAGGAGGGTGGCCATAAAATGGGAGGCTGTGGCCCACAGTTTGTTATTAAAAGATCCTGCAGAACAATGCTTTCAAAAAATACCATTCACTATCAGCTTTACCATTTGCAGTGATATTACATGGAGACTGTTCATTCCAATTTGAAGAGCAAGAATACTTCTCCCTAAAATATGTGTTCTGTGCTTCAGGCCTTTCTGGTGCTCTAAAGGCATACAAGACAGCTACATTGAAGTTCCCCTCAAGGAAGCCAGTATTTATTTTCTGTGGATCTTCTTTCACTAAGAACTCATATGCATGCAGAACCTCTGTAATTAGTGAACTGTGATACCCCTCATATTTTTCTTATGGGGGCCAGAATATATTTCAACTTCAATTTTTCTTAGAAACAGCTTATGTGCAATCAAATATCAATATCTTAGTTCTTGATCTTATTACTTAATGGTATTGTGTGAGAGATCTAATGACCATTTCAAGGCCTCTGGTCAAATCAGGTATTAGATTTACTGCAAATACTTTATCTATCAGTTCTTCTGCAACACAATTGAAAAACAATCAGTACAGTAACAGCTTGCTACCAGCTGCTGACTAAACGTGTTGCCTCTGCCATTCCACATAACTTACTGAATAGTTTTTATGATTAAGAAGGGTTCAAATGAGATGATTTGCCATATTTGCAGAAAATCCTTATCAGAATAATTTCAAATACAGTACAGCATGTCGGTAATGAATTGTCGTTTCCAGTACAATACTGAAATAATTTTAGAGTTATTTTACTGACTATGGCAAGAATTTTCCTTCCGTCAAGCTGGAACATATGCATGGAAATGATGAAATATATAAATGACAGTGTTTGTAATTTTATGTTTACACTATGTATACAAAAGCAGTACTTTCACATGCATATTGTATTAAAATTATTTTCTTTATTTGTTTTGTATTTTGTATAATATGAAAGGTAGACAAATGAACTTAATTTGAAGAATATGCCACAAGTGATTCTTGCATCACAAATCTTTTAACTGTAATTAGAAATGTTACTCATATTTGGTCATGAAAACAACCAAACTGAATTACTCAAAACTTCAATATTATGTATAAAAGTCTTAATGAGTGCCATTCTTGGCTGATTTTTCAGTCAAGAAAATTGGGGAAAACTTGAAAAAGTTAAGGTACCTTCAGAAGCCGCTAAGGAGGGGTAAAGGTATATCAGTGCAATAGGTAGCATTAAGGAAACTGAGCAGTGTGTTGGCTGGTCATTTTCATACCGAGAGGTGACTGGTGCCACTGATCCTGTTCCTATAACACAGACTGATACCACTGATCCTTTTACTATAATAAAGAATAATACCACTGATCCTGTGGCTATATTAGACTGATACCACTGATCCTGTTCCTAAAATAGAGTGACACCACTGATCCTCTTATTACAATATATCCTTTTACAGTAATGAAGATTGATACCACTGACACTCTTACTATAATATAAACAGTTTAATACTACTGATCTTGTTACTATAATATATACTGATACGACTGATCCTGATACTATACTACAGAGAGACTGATACTTCTGACCCTGTTACTATGACATGCACTGATACCACTTATCCTGTTCCTATAGTATGGACTGGTACCAATAATCCTGTTACTATAATAAAGAGTAATAAAGGAGACGTGTGAGGAAGTACCAGGAGAGACTGAGTACAAAATGGAAAAAGGTGAGAACAAAGGAGGTAAGGGGAGTGGGGGAG
>JAUUDZ010142174.1:0-11845 GCA_032361705.1 Panulirus versicolor | reverse complement strand
ACTTCACTGGAAACCCATCTGACTACCAAAACTGGAGGAATTCTTAAATGACATGACCACTTTGTTACTCCAAACCTATGAGAAGAAAACACAAAAGTTTAGAATGAGATAGACAAGCTCTTTACAGATGGCATAAATTAATTGCAGATCTACCAAAGAAGCTACAGCTCACCCAACAAAGGAGAGAAAACCTATCAAAACCTAACCTTCTCAACATAAGATTTGAAGAGGGCCATTGCGAACATGCCCATGCACTGTCTTCATAAAGAAATGCAAGGCATGAGAAATGCAAAAAGAGAGGAGTGACCAAAAAACTGGGACATGGACGCACAACTTTTTAACGATTAGATCACAACATGTAGTTGTAAGCCATGCCATCTCCTGTGCCTTCATTGTAAAAAGTTCAGTCTCCAGGGAACTGTACTTACATCCCTCCTGTTCATTCTTATATATGACTGATGCAAACACAAGCCACAGTATCATATCATCCTTTGCAGGTAATATAAGAGCAGGCATGAAAATCATATCATCAGAGGATGCCAAAGAGCTACAAAGAGACAGAAATGAAGTGTTTAATGGAGGATGGAGAACAGCATGCTTTACAATGGAGATAAATTTCAACTCTAGTATGGGAAAAATGAAGAAATCAAAAAGAACATGAAATACACTGACATTCTTTCATAAACCAGTTAAATTTTGTGGAAGACCTTGAAGTGATAATGTTTACAACCCAACCTTCAGCGAACACAGAAAAACAATTGTTGCCTCATGCAGAAGGATGGCAGACTGGATCCTGCAGACCTGCAACACTTAGGAAGAAAAACCAGTGATGTTGTTCAAGGCAATAATTTCATAAACTGAATGTTGTTGCATTCTAACATCACCCTGCAGGGTGGTAAAGTTGTGGATTTAGATTGTGTCCAGGGATCTTCCATAGTCCACATTAATGTGGTAAAGGAACTAAATTAGTGGAAATGACTAAAATCATGGCAGCTTTACTCCCTGGAGTGCAGATGGTGGAGGTGTATCATCATTTGTATCTACGAAATTGCGAAAGGTATGGTTTTCATCTTACATTCAGAAATTATATTCTACTGGCAAGATTGGCATGGAAGGTTTTGTAAAGTACTATCTCCAAAATCCAAAGGTGCCATTTGCACAAAAAGAGAGAACACCTTAAACACCTAGGGCCCGATACTCTTCAACACCTTGCCATATACCCTCAGAAACAGCATGGGATGTATAGTAGAGAAGCTCAATAGTGCATTGAACAAATACCCCCAAAGTGTTCTAGACCAGCCAGGCTATGGGGGCTATGTAGGCCTGAGGGCTGCAGCTTCCAACAGCTTGGTTGACCAATGTCCCAGTCCAGCGGCTAGTACCCAGCCTGGGCTGTAGGGGTGGACTCCACAGAGTAACTATTCAGCCATGAAGAAGGTGGATGTTCAATGTAAGCTTCATTGCTAGTAAGGGATATTTTTAATGGTTTGAACATTGCAGACGATTGCATAATGTAAAGTTGATGGGGGAGGCTGACTACAGATATTAAAACTCCAAAAAGTGTAATGATTTTATGAGAATCATTTACTTTGGGTTGTTAAAGCCCAAATGTTTGCTTGCCTGCACCATCATAAAGAATGAGTAGTCACCATAAGGTTTCAGGGCCTTCATAGACTGCTTCACTCTCTTTCAGTGTTTCATTGCAGCAGGAGTTGTCAGACTTAAACCAGTGATGAACTACCTCCCTGCTTATCCACATGCTATGAAGGAAAGCCAAATGGTGCAGCTGCCACTTATATAAAGGTCTGAAAAGAGGGCTTAGATGATGTCTGCTTTGTTTCATGATTTGTTAGTGAAAACCTGTTGCCACAAGGAAGAAAAACAAAAACAAGCATGCATTACTTCTAGCAGGCAATGCATTAAGTCACTAGCCACTTCCCTGATTTCCGTCCCATCAGGATGTGCTTCTCCATAACTGGAGAAGGCTTTCAAGGCTCACTACCTCTCCAGGAGCTTCAAGCAACATGTTCAAGAGAATTGAAGACAACATGAGTATGACAGTGATGTCCTGGTGTGATTGTAATGTCAGTTGGGTATGGCATGATATAGTTAAGTCAGGGTCTGTTACTGAAAGGGCAGACTTAAATGACCAATGGAAATTCCTGTTGCTTAACCTTGTTGATGACTTCCTAGGTTTTCTTTATCATAAATGCAGGTCATGGGCATTCTAGCACTTGAGCAAAGGCTTTATTAGGGAAAAGTTTTGTATATGTGAATAAAAATGATTTAAGTGAGCTGCTGAAATCCTTTCAAGAAGAACTTCTTTCTTTGGAGCTGATCCATGAAGAAAAGGAGACACTGATGCATTGACAGTTGCAGCTAATGTGTCTCAACAGGTGGCACACAACAATGATCCAGATTTTGAGAAAAGCACTAAGTTCTCCCGAAACCAGATCATGCAGGGCTATATTGATCTGCAGATGAAGTGGTGAACAGGACAACAGAAGAGCATAACCTTCCATTATCTGCCCAGTTGTTCATTATTCCGACCAGCCTTAGTCTTCTTGAACCCCAGTTTTCTATCCTGTTGTGCTTTTATTTTGGCAGAACTTAATTCATTATCTGAAGATATACCTATAAAAATACCTTTTCCTTGCCCTTACACCATTACCTGCAAGCTCCTAAAACAAGATGTCATGAGTGTCTGAACTTTGACAGAAGCTACTGCCACCAGAGTCAGGTAATGTCATGTTTTAGTGAGTAAAGTTAATATTTCTCTTTTATGAATTGCTCTGTTAATTGTATGTAACAGAATGTTAAATTTATACAGTATTCATAAGTGTATAAAAGACTATGAAAAAAAATTGAGAAAATAGAATTTTTGGAAATGGTAGGGTTGATTTTGACTGTTTCTGAACCAAACTCACTTTTTCTCTTGACAAATTAAGTTTATATGTTGATGAGTTTGAAAGAATGTGAAGTATTTTTGAATGCAGTTTTGATGACTTATTAAGGATATCTGTACAGTACTAATCCTATTTTGTCAGTTGCTTCTAGAGATCCAGATGTCATCATTAATCATTATTGTGTTTGTATTCATGTAAAAGGTAGTAGTTATAGAAATACCTTACCAAATAGACAGTAGACTAGAAATGTACCAGAGTAGAGGAAGGTGAAATATTATAGCAGGTTTGTTGGACCTATTTATAAAATGGTTTATTGTTTGTAAAGAGAGTATTAGGTAATGTACGATATTTTTGTTAATGTGTTTCCTGTTCACAGATATTAATTTTACTGATTCAGCATATCATGACCTTGCTTTTGGTATAGAAGTGTTATTTCTTGTGGTTATCTTTTTTTACCTGCAGAGGTGGGTGGTTGTAAATTTTATGCTATCTTTTAGTAGTTTCAAAGTTTTGCTTGTCTTTTAATAGTTACTAAGATGGGTTATCCTGTGGGTATTATTAAGGGGAAGGTTATTCTGTGTCAGATTATTCTTTGTTGCAAATTTAGATGTCCATTTGCTGAAAAAAGTGCACTTGAGGGAAAAGAATGCTTGAAAATGGTATGCAAGAGAGGCATGTAAGGACAGGGATAAGTAGAGACTATTGCTATGGCCAGCCCCTAGATGGGAGTTCATGAAGGGAATGGGCTTCAGTTAAACCAGAAGAAAATCTTTGGCTGTCTTCAGCAAATAGTGTTGCAGGGTTAGCTGTACTTTTTAGAAAGCTTATGTATCTTTTGGTTTGTACATTTTCTTTAGTAGTCGAACTATCTTTAATAGATTTAAAGGATTAGCTTTTAGTAGTAAATAGTTTCTGGATATGAATTTGGGTTCTGCAGTAGCTTGAAAGTCCCTTAGTACTTACAAACATGGAATATACATAAGGAAGTACAAAACTAGGTCATCTGTTGTAGTTGCAGAGATACATTATTTTATAGAATCATGAATATTTTTTGTTTATACAAGGGCTTAAAAATAGGCTTACTTATTAGCCTTTCTTATCAAATATTTTTGATGTGACAATGGTAGTTTGTCTTTTAATGGTATCAACATAGCTTACTACATATATTTTTGTCATAAATTATATGTCTTTTGCTACAAAAATCTCACTGTCATTTTAATTACTTCAAAGAGAGCTTACTATATATTTTGTCATGGAGAACTTGTGTGCATTAACAAAATCTCACTGTAACTTGTGTTTAGTTGTTGAGGATGGTTTGATTTATTCAGATAAATTATCATCTGTTGTGTAGTTGATTTTTTTTATTCCTTATGAATGGTATATTTATAGTGTCCTTGTCTTATAAATGGTACATTTATAGTGTCCTTGTATAAAGATGCATGATAATGAATGTTTAGATTATAAAGGTATACTTGGTAATTTGTAGGGGAGAGTGGTAATTGAGAGGATAATGTCCTGTATGGAGTTGTGAACTGGGGAGTAGTAACATGGTTTCAGAAGTTGATGTGTTGACAGGGTGTTTACTTTGGAGAATGTGTGTAAGAGACACTCAGAGAAAGGGAGCGACTGTATGTGGCATTTACAGCTTGAGAGAGCATATGATAGGGTTAACAAAGATGCCTTATAAAAGATGCTACAGGGAAGTAGGATACATGAAAATTTACTAAATGTGATTAGGCGAGAACAAGGCATTTTTGCTTGTAAGGGAGGAAAATGATTGGTTTCTGGTGAAGGTGGATTTACATTTAGGATGTGTAATATTTCCATGGTTGTCCATTCTTTTTGTGTACTGGGCCATGAGGGAGGTAATTGGAAGGGAATGCTGGGACATGGGAGTTGTATCACTTGTTTTGCTTGAATGGCAAACTGTAGGGAGAAAGGAGAAATACCAGAAATCGATAAGTGTTAGGAGGGTGTGTAAAAGAAGAAAGTTGAAAGTAACTGTGAACAAAAAGTAAGGTGATGAGGCACAGCAGGAAGGATGGTATGAGGGTATTTATATGGAGTTTGTCTTGGAGTGGATTGCTTCAGATATCTGGGAGTCGTCATAGCAGCACATGGAGCCATGAGAGCTGAATTAAGCCACGGGATGGAACAGGATTTAAGATCCTACATGCATTATCCTTTCAACCTCTTAATAGAATTCATTGTATACTTTATGAAAAAATTTTCAAATTACATACATGCATTCTTATTCCTATTGAAATAATATGAAAGTAATTTTGCCATATAAAATCCTCAGATAAGTTCTTGTGCCATCAGTATTATAGATGTTGCCATAAGGCTTATTTTATCATACCCGAACTCTTCATTAAGTTCCTCGACTCTGATTTAGATCCCGACTCGGAGGGGCTGTCTGTGTCTTCCACTGCGCCTCCATTTGCCGACTTGCTGCCCGCGCTCAGTATATTCTGCTGCAGCGTTACGGTAGCTGAGAGACGCCGAGTATGTGACTGTGACGGATGCGTCACTAGTTGTGTGCTGGTTTTTTCATTTTGTATAGTTAGAATGATTATTATCTTGCTTTTTTCTGTTATGATTACTATAATATGAGTCACATCTGTAAAGATAATATATTTTGTGCACCCCGAACAGTCACTGGCTGCCCATCAACCTGACTGCTCAACACTTACACAATGAAATAGACTCTCTTAATACAGTCCCACTTTACTATGTTGGGTGCTTACTTCTTTGCAACAACATTAAACCCCTTCCACACAAACAACTCCATAACTAACCAAGCACAAATAAAAATAAACCATACACTAGCTTCACACGTTAGTAACCTTGTCTGACTAATCTCCACCCTTAATGAATAGAACACTGACAAAGTACACACACGGTGGAATAGCCCGACAAGCACTAAACAACTACCCTCCCAACACAGTTAGAATCCAACCCACCAGATGTGCAGCCATCAGAAACGACACTTCTCAGACAAGTCACACTTTTCTGTCTGCACTGTGGACATCACCGATCCTTACATTACAAACACCATTTCAACATGTTCCAAGACCCTTCATGTCCATCATGCAACTATCATAACGAACGTTCAAACACTTACTACTTTTTTGCCCTGCATTCTTTGCATTACACTTTATGACCTATGAGTATGAAAAATTTGTTTAGGGTAGTAATCTATCATTTTTTATTTGGGGTATTATTCTATCTAACTCTCTGTATCTCTGATGCCTGTTCCCTACAGGAATTCCCATTAAGGGGCTGGCCACAGCAAAAGACTCATACACCACTCCATGCATTCTTCCACCTTTTCTCTACCTCCAATACTCTTTCACTCTATTTCCCCATGTTATAGGTAGTCTTCCTCTCTCACCAGCCCCTTTAATCACACTTTTCAATCTTTATGCCTAAACTCCATCAAAGTATTATGTTTCACCTACTATGCCACTCAATTCATTTCCTTTGCATTCCCTGCCATACCTAGTCTCTAACCCCATCATTTCTTTCTTCATTCTGTCTCAAATAGCTCATTGCACAGCCTGGATTCTTGACCTCTGTGACTCATTCCATGTCCATGTTTTGGCTGCTTATGTCAGAGTCAGGAGGACCTTTCTTCACTTTCATACTTACACCTCTACCCTTCATTATTCTGTCAAGGGACCTATTGACTCTTCAATCCTGTAATGCCTTCTTTATTTTCCCTTCCATGTCACCAAACTTATCCAAGATAGCTACTAAATACTTGAATTCTGTCACCTCTTCCAGTCTTTCTTCTTCCATGTTTATATCAGTGTTGAGTATACTTTCTTCTCTCTCTCTAAATGGCTTTGTACAATCAATACTTTCACTCTGTTTCCTTTCAGACCCTCTGACTTTACCTCACAAATTTATCCTCAGTCGCCCATGGTAACACACATCATAAAACACACTTTCAGCCATCTGTAACTCCTTTCACTCAACAAACCTTACAGTATCATCCACAAACAGGCAAACAGCTACAATACCTTACCACCACCACCACCTCCTTTCCCTTACTCTGCTTTCACCACTCTTATCACTCCATCCATAATTATGTAAAAAAAACCATGGTGACACACTTGTATACCAAAATTTATGCTCAACTCTCTATCCAGTCATCTTTTCTCCTCAGTTGAAGGCTTTCATACCATCCAGGAGTTTTTCTCCTACCCTATATACCCTTAACACATCCCATGAAGCATTCTACTCATATCATATCATATGCTTTCTTCAGATCCAGTTTTGTACCTTTAGCAAGATACTTTTTCATAGTCATTCTCGTCAATAAAAAATCTGATCCACACATGCCCTACCTTTCCTATAACAGCCTTTCTCCTTATTTATTCTGCATGCAGGCACTCCAGTCACTCTTATCAATCAACACTTGCATAAACTTTTCCTGGTGTACTTAACAACTTATTCCCCTATAATTACTACATACATCCTTAGCACCTTTTCCTCTGAATCAAGGAATAATAAATATCTTTCACCCAATCCTCAGGCACAGCCTTTTGCTTTCATGCTAAATTGTACATCAAATGCATCCACTCTACTACAATTTTTCCCCCTTGCTCAACATTTCGCCTGTTATCCCATCCTCTCCAGATGGCTTTCCTACCTCCAACCTCATGATTGCCCCTTTTTACCTCCCTTCGTACTAGAGGCCCCTGCTCTTTCATCCTTTTCCTTCCATCCTCCATATCCATACCTTTAATAACTGCTGCCTCACCTACATTTATCAGTTCTTCAAAATACTCTTCCATATACTTCTTTTTGCTTCTTCCTTTTTATTCAGCAACTCCCCTTCCCTACTAATCACATTTACATTGACCCTCTGTTTCCTTTTTCACTTCCATCAAGTACAGTGTCTGATTTTCCATAAACTTTTTGCTCAACTTTCCTCCAAAATCTTCATCTTTTCTTTCTTTGCTTTCCTCTGTCACCTTCTTAACATTCTGCTAACCCAACTTATATTCTTCCTTCCTTTGCTGAACTTTCACCTGTACGTTCCTTTTGAGCATTTTGCCGTACTCCTATTTCTTTTTTTTCTTCTTTTACTCTTATATCACACAACCTTTTATACAGCTACTAATTCTGCAGCCGTTAACAGTCTTTCTCTAATTATTTTAAACACCTCATTCACACATGACTGCATCCCTACATTTACTGCACTTTCATCAAAACTTTCTGTCATCCTTCTTTCATACTCCTTCTTGCATTTTACCACTTCATTCTTCCTTATGCCATTCCTCCATTTCTCCCTGATCCTAACCTCCACATAAATGCAAAATTTCAGAATCTCCAAAGAATTCTCACACAGCTCTAGCATCCTGCACAATCTTTTATCCACTGGCACATAGTCAAACAAACCAATTTGATCTTTTCTTCCATCATTTCTCATCCATGTATATCTGTGGATCATCTCATGTTGAAAAAAGGTGTTTGCAAGGAATAAGCCCCTCTCAGCACAGACATCCACAAGGTAACTTCCATTCTAAATATCTTGACAATTTTATCACATCTTCTCATTCATATCACCCATTACAACCACCTTTTTCTCCCAAACACATTTATACAGTCATTGAAATTTCTTCATTTCATCCTTACCTCACAGTCTTCATATTCACATGAGCACACATACACAGATACCCTTGCATACTTTACAATTCCAGTCTTTTCTTTACCCACACTATTCTTGATCCATTCCATCCATGCAGTGCAACATTTTCCCGTGGCAAAATTGCACATATCTCTGTCCCTCTTCCCTGATAATTTTCATTTGTTCCCATATATACCACTCCTCCTTCCACAGCCTCCCACAACTTGCATTTATCATTTACATTTTCACTCCATACACCCTGCCCAAAGATGTGGGTTTCCCCAATACCCAGCACATCCAACCTATAACTTTTAAATTTTCCACAAGCTTCCCCATTTTACTTTTCTGTCATGCCCTTAACATTCAGTCATCACCCTCACTTACTTATCCCTTTTATTCAGTGGCATAACTGGTGGACTCCAGTTCTACTTCTTAACCATTAGTGCAGAGGACAGCTCCAGCCCAATGTATCTCACAGACAGCAGGGCTATCAGATTGTCCAAAAGACTAGAATTTCAGTGCACCTTAGATGTTTGTTTTAAAAACTATTGCTCTGATGGAGTTGGAGAATGCATCCTCCTTTGGTTCCACCCCTAAGGGTGTACTATTAAGGTCACCATGAGGTGAGGTGAGACGTGGATACTCTAGAAATTAATATCTACACAAACTGTGTAATACCTTCATCTCTCTTGCTTGGAAGGCAACAGAGCATATGTTCTGTGAAGGTATTTACCACACATGTACCTTCCTCCCATACCCCAACCCCAGAACATGTTATTGGAATTGGTGGAAGAAATCTTATTTTGTAAAGACATGGGTGAAGTTTAACTAGGCAACCATGTATAAATGGGTGGTGCGGTTGAAGAGTTAAGGAAAATGTGAAGGAAAAGATCAAAGTTTAAGAGGACAAAGATTGGTTTTTTGAAGGTATAATAGCTTTGACAATGTAAAATGGAAGCAACTGTTGGGTCTTGAACTTTTTTGTAAAGGAAAGGAAGAGGGTAGATATACTGGAAATGAAATGTTCTTGGAAAATATTATCTTTAACTCCAGGACCCCATTTTTTGGGACTTCTACAGCTTTAATCCTGCACTACACCCATTAACAGGGAAATGATGGCCTCTGGAGTTATAAGTTCCTTGATGATAGTGTAATTCTTTATTTTTGTTGATGATGATACAACTTTGCTGAAGGTGACTTTTCACTTGTGGCATAATCATGTGCAGCCACATCTAAAAAGCATTATAGGATGGTATAAGGCATGAGTTGTGTGGATAGTTTAAGAAGTGAAGAGTGAGCAAAGTCTGATTGAGAGGTATAACCAGGGTGTGCTGAAATGGTTCAAGCAAGTGTAGAAAGGCTAGCAAAAAGAATTTAGCCAAGATGGAAGGATGGAGTATTCAGGGGGGAGTGAGAGAGAGGCTTGTGTTACATACAAAGAAGTGGGGAAAGTAAAGGAAAGATGGAAGGATGGAATAGAAGAGGCTTGTGTAAGAGCCTGAATATTTGGAAGAGAGAGGCTTGTGTCATACACAAAGAACTGTAGTGATATGGTGTATGGGTGGCAGTATGTAGTTATTTAGTTGAACAAGGATATATAAAGTGGTCATGTTAAACCATGGAGTAGTCTATGGAGCTTGGCTATGGATGATGGACTCTGGTTTTTAAATTTTCTTAATTATATAACCATAGGACCCCTTTTATGGGGATCCTGCAGCTTCAGTGTTGCATTCCATCCAGCTGCAGAGAAGTGATGGACTCTTAACTTTAGAGTGAGAAGTTTCTGAGAATTTTGTTCCTTATATCTATGAACATGATACAACCTAAACAAAACAAGCTTGTCATACAAAGTATATCCATATGCAGGTGGAGTCTGATAACACCTGGACTTGTGCATATGAGACCATTGTTTGTTTTTTATGCTACCCTGCTAAAGCAGGACAGACAGTAATTGCAAATAAGCATCTACATTATTTTTGCATACAGGATAAAGTGAGGTATCCAGTGCAGAATCCCTGACATTGCTTTCATTATATGCCTTTTTTGGTTGTTTGGCTAGGTTACCATTCAGGACTTGCCTTTTCGATGTAGTAGATACTTTTTAAGAATATGCACAAGTTGAGATGCGTTACAAAGTTAAATCTCTACAACCTCATATTACTCTAGAATTGCTATTCATTTGCTACATGACTACGTTGGATAGTTAGTGTACTACAGTAGGTGTGGAGTACTTGTAATACATAAGAAATTTGTTAAACACAAAAAAATAAGGATGTCACAGTTGGTGATGCATTAAGTCTCAATGTGCATCCTCTAGAATACTTACATTGGTGCTTACTGGATGTAAGATGCATCAAGCTTGAGAAATTCACTGAAAACTATTTTTGGAATTATAGCAAACATATTTGGATCTGTGGGTGTATGTTATAGTTTGTAGTACTTGACAAACTTTCTTGTATCTCATATTCATTGGGCCCATTCCCTCCCTAGTCCACTTCCTCTCCACACCTCACTCCAGTAATTAATATTTATAGAGGTTATCGAACTCATTTTGTAATGATGGAGTAAAATTTTTTCTCTTATATATAATATTTTAAAGTGGTCACTTAAAAACAGATGTATGTATGAAACAACTCAAGACTAAAAACAGACTCACAAATCTGAAATTACTTGTCTGTGGTAATATGCACTTTAACAAATTTGGTTTGTAGTGGTTATGTTGATATAAGATTTACTATTTGGTATGCAATTATAAATAGAAATTCCTTTTCTCTTGTGTGTACAGTCTTCATTAGTATGGAGGTTCTAGCTCTGCATGCCTGATAGTCTGACCTCAAATCTTGACCTATTTGCTCTCTACTGTGGTACTTGTTCTCTTCTTCTCTTTTGCAGATTATTACTTTATTTACTGCCCCAAGGAACTGGCTTTTATGTGAACCTGCCATCATTAGCTAGGCTGTATGGTATTCAATAAAGTACTGTGGTACTTAATTACCATGTGGCTGTTGGAAACTCAGTGGTTTATGTTTCTTTTCTTACAATGCTGAGTTTTGGAACTCTTTCCCTTCTCATGTCTTGTTATGGCTACAACCTGCCAGTCTTTAAAAGTCAGGTTTCCACTTCCTCCAAAACTAAGATTATTTTCCTTTTCTCACTTCTCTATCCCCTTAATGCTTTTTATATTTCATTTAAGACCCAGCTATGATGATTTAGTCTGTGACTGGAGCCTTCAAAAAATTAAAATATTCACTTTTATCTAGTGCCCATGCCTTACATCCATACAAGACCATTGGAACTATTT